>CAUYSK010063067.1:0-35348 GCA_963575035.1 Avahi laniger
TCAGATAAGGAAGGATTTTGCAAGGGTCCAGGAGGAAATGACCATGACTGTCTTTACCTGTCAGCCCTGCGGTCTGTCAGGAGTCTGTGTGTGGGAGCTAGATCCTCCGACAGGTCTGCTGGCCCCATCTGCTGTTCGCTCACCCGTCGAGCCACAAAACCGCTTGAAAGTGTGGTTGGCTCTCTGAACACAAATTTGGTCCTTTCTTTTTTTAAATAGTGGCTTTAAGTAACAAACATGTCAGAATTCAATTAAATTCTTAAGCTGCTAGAAGTTCTGCATACCTATAATCCATCTATGTGTACGTTGGATGATTTAATGATTTTGCATAGTATGAAGGATATGTATCCAGCAGTCATTTTTTTAAATGAAGCATGAGGGACTAGGGTTAGATGTAAGAAGAACTTTCAGACAATGAGATTTATAGTACAACGGCCTACCTGTGAGGGAGATTGTAAAATCTCTTTTGTGAAGCTGTTAAATAAGAGACTTGGTTCTCTACCTTACTTTCCTCTCTAGACAGCAGCCTGCCTGAAGAGAGGGGTTGGAGTTAGCTCACTGCCTTCCAAACGTTCACTTTACCACCTTCACAATTTTTACTACCTCTGAGTAACACCTGTAGAACTGTTTGCTGGAGGTATTTCTTTAACCTGATTCATTTCTTTTGACTGTAGCCTTTAGTCAGCTGGAGCAATGATACCGTATCAGTGAAATCATTGTTTGATGTGCTAATTGTATTTTGTCGATGTGTGTCAAAATATACATGACTATAAAAAAACCATTTGCCTGTTGTAGGTTGAACTGTGTCCTCCAAAAAGATAACATGTTCAAATCCTAATCCCTGGTACCTGTGAATGGGAACTTATTTGGAAATGGGGTCTTTGCAGATATAGTCAGGTGAAGATGAGGTCGTACTGAATTAAGGTGGGCCCTAATCCCATGACTGGCTAGAAGAAGAGGGAACACACTTAACACCAGGGGAAATGCTGGGCTGGGTGCCCTGTGGAGGTCCTTCTACTTCCTCTAGTTGAATGATGATGGCCATCATCACATCAGGCATTTTTATGCTCAGATACGACGTGTCGGCACCCCTGTTCATAAAAGTGAGGAAAATGCTGTTATAGACAAGTTTGAACGGATCAGTTCCATCAATCTGAAAGCCACCGCGGTGTGTGCATCTGACCGTGCCACTCACGGGTGGTCTCTCCAGGAAACACCCACAGAGCCGTGTCTGGGGCGTGGTGGTCTGTGTCGCTGCTGTCCACCTGGGCAGACCTTGGAATCACTGGCGCATCCTTTGCTGGGCAGTGGGCTATTGCCTGATGCTCTTTGAGGTCAGTTTTCCCTTCTGATTAATTCATTTGCATCATAGCTGGCTTCTATTACCTTTGATCTCACCCGTGGTCTTCATCAGCAGTTTTCAAACCAATAAAATGCGAGTTCCCTTGTTCCCCATTCCCACTCTTCGTCATAGGGGACTGATCTTCCATCTGCATCTGCGTTTCCCAGCTGTAGTGCAGAATGCAGATTATCCGCACCCTCTACCTTCCCCGAGCAGAATTGTGTAGGCATATTTAATTTAGATTTAAAATTTTTTTTTTTTTTTTTGAGACAAGAGTCTCACTTTGTTGCCCTGGCTAGAGTGAGTGCTATGGCATCAGCCTAGCTCACAGCAACCTCACACTCCTGGGCTCAAGCAATCTTACTGCCTCAGCCTCCCGAATAGCTGGGACTACAGACATGCGCCACCATGCCCGGCTAATTTTTCTATATATTTTTAGCTGTCCAATTAATTTCTTTCTATTTTTGGTAGAGACGGGGTCTCGCTCTTGCTCAGGCTGGTCTCGAACTCCTGAGCTCAAACAATCCGCCCGCCTTGGCCTCCCAGAGTGCTGGAATTACAGGCGTGAGCCACCGCGCCCGGCCTGGGATATTTCCTTTGTTGTCATTTCAACGACATTCACGGCATCTTCGCCAGGAGTAGGGTCCATCTCCAGAAACCACTTTCCCTGCTCCTCCACGAGAAGCGACTCCTCATGTGTTCAAGTTCTGAGACTGCAGCAATTCAGTCCCATCTTCAGCCTCCACTTCCAATCCTCCATTCCTGCTGGTTCCACCACAGCTGCAGCCAGTCCCCCCACTGAAGTATTGAGCCCTCAAGGTCATGCATAAAGGTCGGAGTCAATGCGTCTCCCTCAGAGCATTCGTGTTCCTAGGTGCATTGTCAACGAGCAATAATGCTTGGACAGGAATCTTTTTTCCGAGCACGTCTCAACAGTGGACTTAAAATTTTCAGTGAACCACACTGTAAACAGACATGCTGTCATCCTGGCTTCGGTATAGAGAGCACAGGCAGAGCAGAGCCAGCGTAATTCCCAAGGGCCCCAGGATTTCTGAAGGACAAATAAGTTCTGGCTTCAACTTACAGGCACCGGCTGCATTAGCCCCTAGCAAGGGAGTCAGCCTGGCTTCGAAACTCTGAAGCCAGGCACTGACTTCCATCCTCCAGCTGTGAAGGTTGTACGTGGCATCTCCTTCCAACAGAAAACTGATTCATCTACATTGAAAATCTGTTGTTTTGTGTGTAGCTACCTTTTTCAATGATCCCAGCTAGATCTTCTGGGAACTTATTGCAGCTTCTCCGTCACACTTGCTGCCGCACCTTGCACTTTTATATGATGGAGATGCCTTTTTTCCTTAAACCTCATAAACCAACCTCTGCCAGCTTCAGACGTTTCTCCTGCAGCTTCCTCACCTCTCTTGTCCTTCGCAGACTTGAGGAGAGCCAGAGCCTTGCTTTGGATTAGGGGTTGGCTTAAAGGAATTTTGTGGCTGGTTTGATCTTCTATCCAGACCACTAAGACTTTCTCCCTGTCAGCAATAAAGCTGTTTTGCTTTCTTGTCATCTGTGTGCTCACTGGAGTCGCACTGTTCATTTCCTTCCAGAACCTTTCCTTTGCATTCACCACTTGGCTAACTGTTGGGTGCAAGAGGCCTGCCGCTCGCACTGTCTCGGCTTTCGACCTGCCTTCCTCACTAAGCTTAATCGCTGCTAGCTTTTGGTTTAAAGTAAGAGACGTGTGACTCTTCCTTTCACTTGGATGCTTAGAGGCCATTGTACGTTTATTCATTGGCCTAATTTCAGTGTTGTTGTGTCTCAGGGAATAGGGAGGCCCAGGGAGCGGGAGAGAGATGGGAAGTGGCCAGTCGGTAAAGTGGTCGGAACATGTATTAAGTTTACCATCTTATATGGGTGTAGTTTGTGGCACCCAAAACAATTACAATAGTAACACTGAAGATCACTCCTAACGGACATAATTATAATGAAAAACCTTGAAATATTGTGAGAATTACCAAATGTGACAACAGAGACGTAAAGTGAGCACGTGCTGTTGGAAAAATGCCCCGATAGACTTGCTCTGTGCAGGTTGTCGCAAACCCTCAGTTTAGGAAACATGTAATATCTGCAAAGTGCAACAGAATGAAATATCTCCCCACCCCTCCCTCATGCTCATCCCGATGTCTGGGAGCAACCCCTGTTAACTACGGACCTTCTACTATGAACATAAAAATATATGTATTTATGTAAAATTTACAAAGAGGTGATCTTGTAACACTTGGCTTTGCAACCGTGTTTTCACTCTAACCACACATCCGTGACGTCACGCGATGTAATAAATATGACGGACTCATAGCACTAAATTGTGTGGAGGTACCATAATGTGCAGTGGAATATTTAGGTTCAGTTCTGTGAAATAAACATCTGTAGACGATATTTTAACAACCTAGAAAAATGCTTTCCATACGGGGTGGGGAAGGAAACAGGAGAACAAAGGTGCTGGCATCCCAAAAGCACTGAGGAAATTATCAGTTCCAATGGGATTGATTAATAATGGAAACAGAGATTTGAATAAACTTTCGAGGTCCAGATTAGCGTGACCATTTAACACATATATGAAGATCAAAGAAAAAAACCAATCTTTCTTCTGCACAAAGAATTGCTAATCTGGCTGATCCGTAGGGTCAGGGCGCACTCTCACCCAGGCTCCTCCTGGGATGCTGGGAGTCCTCTCTTCGCAAGTATTCATTTTAGTGCTCGTAGGTGTTCCGATTTCCCCTGGTAATTCAATGAAGCGAAAATACTTAATGGGCATCAATCCAAATCTTGATCAGCCATGATCACTTTATGAGGCTGTTGGCAAAGCACGGAAAAGAATGAGACACGGTGTTCTGGAAGGATACAATGTGGAAAGGAAAGATGTAAAACATGGAAAGTCAGGATGAATCCAGGGCCACTTTACTTAGACTACACAGATTCTGTGAGGGTCCAAGGATGGTGAAAGACCACGGTCCTGGGTTCTAGAAGAGCTGAGAAGACCAATCAAGAGATCAACTAATCTAGTATGAAGTTCTTGACATGGTTCTCACAATACCCCAGTGTGTCACAGGGGCGTAAACTCTGTGTGCTACATTGTGGCATTTTCCTGCTCCGGAGCCACGTCCCCTCCCTTTAATGTTTTATTGGGATCATCCAAACGTCGTGCTTCCCTGCGTCTTACTTAAAATGACAGGGTCTTTTCAACGAATGATGGGGGAGCCATTGGACATGCACACCCCAAAGGGTGAAGTGGGACTCCTTCCTCACCGCCCACCCCCCAGATCTGCTCAAATGGATCACGGACCTGAACGTGCACGCCAATAGCACCAAACCCTCGGAAGAAAGTACGGAGTAAATAGTCGTGAACTTGGGCTAGGCAAAGCCTCCTTAGACGAGACACCGAAAGCATAAAAGAAACCAGATAAATTCGACTCAACCAACATGAAGACCTTTGTGCTTCAGAGGATGCCAAGAAGAAGTGAAAAGACCTCGTAGGACGGAAGAAATACTTGCAAATCGTATATCACGTCTGACAAGGGACCTGCATCTGGTGTTTTGTTCTTAGTCTGTTTGCGCTCTGTAACAAAATACCATGAACTGGGTAGCTTATAGACAACAGAAATTATTCCCCCTGTTCTGAAGGCTGGAAAGTCCAAGATCCAGATGTCGGCAGGTGCAGGGGCTGGTGAGGGCTGCTGCCCCCTCCAAGGGGCGCCTCCGTGCCGCGTCCTTGGGAGGGGGATGCCGCGTCCTCGAGGGGCAGAGGGCAGAAGGCAAAGGGACCACCTCCCCCAGGAAGCCCCTTATAAAGGGCACCTCGTCCCACTTGTGAGGGAAGAGCCCTCGTGGCCTAATCACCCCTTAAAGGTCCCACCTCTTAAGACCGTCACCTTGGCAACACCTGAACCTGAAAGGGACACATTCAAATCACAGCAGATATGTGTAAAGAACACTTACAGCTCAGTCATTTAAGGACAAATAACCCAATTAAAAACGGGCAAAGGATCTGACTAGATATTTTTCCAGAGGAGACATGCAAATGGCCCGTGAGCACATGGTAGATGCTGAACGTTAGCTGTTGGGGAAACACAAACCCAACCGCAGTGAGATGCAGCTGACACCCAGGGGCTGGCCAGAGCAGAAGACAGATCATAACAAAGACGGTAAAGCTGGACCCCTCCTGTCCTGCCGGTGGGAATGTGAAATGATGCAGCCGCTTTGGAAGGTAGTCAGGTAGTTCCCCAAAAGGTTAAACACAGCCAGGGCGCGGGGCTCACACCTGTCATCCCAGCACTCTGGGAGGCTGAGGCAGGAGGATCGTTTAAGGGCAGGAGTTTGAGACCAACCTGAGCAAAAGCGAGACTCTGTCACTACTAAAAATAGAAAAATTAGCCAGGCGTGGCATGTGCCTGTAGTCCCAGCTACTCAGGAGGCTGAGCCAGGAGGGAGGCTGAGGCAGGAGGATCACTCGTGCCCAGGTGTTTGAGGTTGCAGTGAGCTATGATGACACCACTGCACTCTGGCCCTGGTAACAGAGAGAGATTCTGTCTCAAAAAAAATAAAAAAAGGTTAAACATATTAAACATAGAGTTATAATATGAGCCAACTATTCCACTTCCAGGTATATACCTAATATAAATGAAAACATATATTCACACAAAAACTTGCAGGAATGTTCATAGCAGCATTTTCATAATAGCTGAAAAGTGGAGACAACCAAAATGTCCATCCGCTGATGGGTAAAGAAAATGGTGTCTGTGTCATGGAGCCCTATCCCACCAGAGAAAGGAGCAAAGTCCTGACACGGGCTGTCATGCAGACGAACCCCTGAAAACAACTCTAAGAGAAGGAAGCCAGGCACAAAAAAATACATATTGTTTGAGCCCATTAATACGAAATGTCCCGACCAGGCAAATCCACAGGGACAGAAAGCAGGTTAGTGGCTGACCAGGGCGGAGAAGCTTGCGGGAAATGGGAGCGATGGCTAGTGGATGTGGGGCTTCTTTTGGGGTGATGAAGATGTCTGGATTCTAGACGGGATGATTGCACAACACCGTGTATGTGCCCAAACCACTGAACTGTACACTTTAAACCGCGGATTGTATGGTTTGTGAGTTACATCTTAGTAAAGCTCTTAGTTTTTAAAACAGCAGGGCTGTTAACCAGGGTCCTCTGTGGTCGCACACACCAAAGAAGAGGCAGGGGTCTCAGAGACAGTGTACCTTCCTCGGCACCGCAGGGGAGAGACGGAAGGAAGGGCTTTCTGCCCTGACTTTGCCTTTTACTAACCGTGTGATTTTGGGTAAGTCATTTAGCTTTTAGAGAGCTCATCTGAAAATTGAGAGTCCAGAACTAAATAAATCCTCCCACGTAAGAATTCTATGATCCAGATTTAAAATGGAACTGTATATGCTCATATGTAAATATGAGTGTAATTATGAAACAAAACACATTATATCTATTTACTTTTAAAATATATAACAATGTGCAAATCACGGCTGCCGTATGATGGGCGATTAGTGTTTTGCTTTTATTCTGGCCTGCTTTTCAATTCTGCCATAACAAGTACATTTAGTTTTATACTTGCAAAAACCTTTAAAAAACCAAAAAAAGTGTTATATTGCCTAGGTTAAAATGTGATAACTTGATAGAAATACAGTCTGTTAAATCTACAGATACAGAGGCAGGACATTGGTAATTCTCCAGAGATGTGTGGAAATATTTGAAATCCCTTGGTGTTTTTAAGGTTGGGATTCTTCCATACAGAATTTGTTCTCTGTTTAAATGTGTTCTTGGTTTTCCAATTGCATATAATCCTAGGCACACAGCTTTGATTTTTACAGTCTATGTGCCTGTGCTAACTTAATTTACACAGACGCTGAGGTGCGGAGGGGGCCCTAAGTGAATCTTTCCCAATAAAAGGGAAATAGAAAAATACTGAATCATGCAGTTTTATGTGTAAAACTTGGTTACTTACAATGAGTCTGGACTAAGAACAAGACAAAAGCTGTGGTGAATAAGTTATACTAGGCAATCAGCAATTTTTCTATGAAGGAAGTAATAAAGCAATGAAGACCTCCTTTTTAAGATTTCCAGGCTAGGAAACTGATTTATAAGAGCACTTCAATTAAATGAAGAAAGGGTTTTCTTTAACTAAACTATTTTTAGTGTGTACATTTGAAATGGCATTTCATCTCTGTGAGCTTGAAACAAAGTCATATATTTTAAGAAGTGAATAAAAATATGGGTGAAGATCTAAAGTGTGACGATGGATTTGGGGGGGGGACATCAAACATCCACCCACATATGCCTCCAGGTGTTTGCTCCTTATGACTGGAAACTGATCTGGAGGTCCTGGTGGACCTCAGAACACCCAGAGCCATGGGGCCTCAAATGGCTTTTACTCTGGGAGACAAATCGCCCCTTGCAGTGTGAAGGGATCCAAGATAAACACTAGTTCCTTTGCCTATTACCTTGCACAGTTAGGGGCAGTGAACAGGCCTCTAAAGGTGTTTGCTAATTATTTCTGCAAATAGACTAACAGAGATGGGATTAAGAAATGAAGAAATGCGTATGTTGGGTCAGGAGCACCACTTTTTTGCCTGATGTCAGTATTGTCTTTGTTATTTAAATATCCTGTTGTGTAAGTATAAGACAGGAAGTGAGATATACAAAGCCCTACAACAACCACAGTATTGCATTTCAGATAAGCAGATGTGCCTAGTGTTTGTGGAGCTGATATATACTTAGTTTTTTGAAAATGCTAAATAGTACTACATTTTCTCTGGGACAAACATTCTCAATTATTTCAAAAAAAACTTTGGCAGTACTGCATAAATATTCTCCAGTTAATAATTGCCACTTGGGCCTGGAACAATGAAGTTTAATTATTTAGCTTCTGGCTTTATTTGTGTTTCTCTCAAAACACCAAACTCTTGTCTTCAACGGTAAGCCACGGAGAGGTGGAACAGGCGTTGTTCCCGGGGCTCTGCTGGGCTCGGTGCTGTGGAATCTCTGTGCACGCAGGGAGAGGGATCTTCTTACGTCCACCCACCTCTGCTGGCCGTCCGGAAACTGCGCCGGAGCTGGTGTGGGGAGCTGCCTGCCGGGCCAGCACCCCCAGCCCGGAGAGAACCGCTGGGCATAGCTGCTTCCTCTAGCAGGGGGTGGGACTGGAGTCCTTCTCTGTGCCTGTTTTTGTTTTCCCATTTAAATTGACTTGGTTGTATTTCACAAGTAAGGTTTTAAAAGTCTATACATTTTCTTAAGCTGGGGAGCATAAAAGGATTCTGGTTCAGAGCACAAAACACGTTTGCAACACCCAAGGCACGTAGCTTCTTAACTCTTTTGTTCATAAGATAAACTAGCTGAGAGGTAGTAAGATGGCGTTTTGGGGGTGGGGATTGTAAAAATTATTAATTTTACTGACAAGCCGATCTTAAAGGATACTTTCCATTTACAGTAGGGTACAGCAGCCCTCTTAGTGATCCCACAAGAAGCAGCGCACCGGGAGGAGAGGGGCAGAGGAATTTGAAGGGGGGCAGGCAGCCCCCTGCTTTCTGAGCTCCCTGGGTGCGGGAGTGAGGAGTCTCCCTCCCCTCCTGCCGGAGAAGGAGATAGTTCCATTTCCTGCTCCGAAATGATCCGGGTCTGCTGATGCCTTATCTCCAACCAACTCCACGTGGTAACCGTGTACCCCACTTCCACACTGCGGAGGGAGCTTGCGCCTAAACAAGTAATTAACGCAAGTTTCTGTAAAGCTTCTCCTAGAAGGATCTCAGAATTCTGACAAAATTTAAAAGAATATAAAATCAAACTTTGGGAGGGAAATTTGTTACATTTTGCTATCACAGTTTGAGGCTGACACTCTGCATGTAGCGCATTAATGAGTTTGTTAACTTCGCTTGAGACCTACTACGTTTTAAAAGTGTATTAAGATGAGAGCAATTGATCCAAAGGCACCATTTCAGAATAAAGTTAACAACAACCTAATTTCTTGTCACTGTGTCAACTTTATTTTTCCTTCACTCTTCTTGTTACAGTGTATGAAGATTGTTATTTTGGAAGCAGCGTGCACATTTCTGAACAAACCATTTTAAATAGCGGTTTGTGTGAAACTGAAACTGAAGTTGAGAACAGCATTGTCCTGCATGTGGGTCTCAAGCTGCCCACCCTTTCCGAGTGGCATTAGCGAATCCCAGCTTTAAAGCTTAATGAACAGGCACATAATACTCAGCAGGCAGTCTCCTTAGAAACTACAATTTGGCTATTTTTATTTATTTGATTTGCTGATTTCTCAGAATTAGGCAAACAGTTACTGGTCATATTGATTTATGTTAGAATTCCTTGAAAACATCCTTCAGCCAGCAGTGTTTTAGACATCTTAGCTTGATCTTTGTTGCTGGGTTTTCTCGAACACTGAAAAAAACAAATCAATGGGCCTTTCGCCACTTAAACCTATTCTCACTGTATTTCACTGAAATCACGTGGAACTACATACATACATATATATTTAGAGGTATTTACTTATAATTGGATTTTAATAACATTCTCTTCTAGTTAGGATTCTTCTTTGGTACCATTTGTTGTAGGATCCCTACCCTTAGTGGGAATGTTATAACAAATCGATTCTTAAAGTATTATTTAATGGTCTTTGGGTTTGATACAGCAACTATTCTTATGTTCATTCGCGGCCTTTGTAACAGAACACTGTCTAGTTTATCCCTAGAACCGTCAGACTCCCTGGGAAATAATAGCTCCTGACATTTGGAGAGTTAAAATATAGGATTAATGATCAGCTTTTAATGTGCAAATTACGTCTTCAGTCCGGGAGTATTCAGCTTTCCTTCTACCCGTCTTATTTAACCCAAATTCGCTGTTGAAATAAGTGCAGGTTGATTTTCTACCTCAACCAACAGGGATCTCAGTAGGACGGCGCTTTTAGGCTTTTGCGGCAAAATACAAAATTACAAGAGTGAATCCTTGGAAAAGTAGCATATTTGTATTTCCACTGAAATGCCATCAAGATTTCAGAGTAGTTAATGATTAACTTTAAAAACTGCAAGGCCTGAAACTCAGCCTAAAAAATAAAAAAGCTGCAAGTCATCCGAGCAATCCCAAAGTGTTTTCCCTCCTCACTGTTGTGTCCTAGCCCTTTAAAATGAGGAGAAAAGGGGAAATCTATGGCTTCCATGTTCTGGTAAGAAAAGATTATCTTCTGGTTCTGAGCAAAACCGGGGAAGGTGCTTTTCCCTGCAAACCACAGGGCAGGACCTAGTAACGCTCCTTGTCAGTGTGTCTTAAAAATTACATGACAGTTTTCACTCTTGGCAAACTACTTAGAGGCTACTTGTATCTCCAGATTACATGGTTAAAACCCATTATATATTTTTGTGACTGGAAAACGCATTTTAAACTATAACATGAAAAAGAGCTGTGTTCTGTTGTCTCTGCCACGGAGAGGTCGTTTGCTTTGCAAAAGGTATCTATCTGCATGGCAACAACAAGTTTCAGGGCTGACATTTCTCCTGCTAAATAAAATCCCTTTTTTCTTTAAAAAAATTATTTTCCACTTTCAAATAACTGCCTTCCTGCCATTTTGGTGGGCTTTAGGGTTTTTTGTTGGTTTATTTATTAGAGCATACGAGATGGGTTCACGAGGCTTTCTTTTTAACTGCTGTGTTGTTTGGAACTACTCTGTGGTCTCGGTGACATGGGTTCACCAGGTACACGCATGCTGGGAGCAGCAGCCCCCCAGGAAGCCCTCATGAGCAGCCCACGGAAGCGCGAACACACCTCCCACCAGCAAGGAGGAGGCGGTCGCGACAGGCACACGGCATCATGGACACGCTCCGCCCACACTGGCAATGGCGACTTTCTGAGCCACTGCTTGTATCACAGTGTACAGGCTAACGGGAAAGCGCAATTAAACTACTTGGGAACTTGGGTCATAACAAACTGCTTCTAAATGGCTCCCAGGGGATTTCTTTTGTTACTTCAATAACAATGCCAACTTAAAAGGGTGCCACTGATTTCTAACAATCTGAAGCAATATATTGTTAATAACCTTTCAGAAACCTGAGCCACATATAAATTAACCTTGCAGACTCTTCTTTTCAATGCATTTAGATAGGCAGCCGCGGGAGGCAGAGGTTTTATAGAAGCAGGTTTTGAATGAGTGTGGCATTTACGAAGAGCCATCTAAGATGATTAACACTGCGGCAGACACACACCTGGACGTTCAAACAACGTCCTTGATTTTAACCTTACAAATCCTAGGGAATTTTTGGCCAACAACCCTCTTGTTAGTGAACACTCAGCCCAAGTGCGATGTGTGTTTGTCAACGAGACGGCACTGGGGGAAGCCGGGCGAGTCCTGCGGTGCTGAGAGGCCTCTTCCTCGCGGTGCCGCGGGCCAGCCTTGCACGAATGGGCCGCCCTCCCGGCCCAGACCTGCTTTTGACCTAAGTGGGAACTGAATTCGGGCGCAGCAGCGGAGAGGTGCTCCTGGGCTGGTGCCTGGGGAGGCTCATGCACGTTTTCGCCACTTCCTTTTTCCATTTGTCTTGAGAGCAAGCGGAGTGGGCCATTCCTGTGCCATGAGCCTGGGAGCACTGATACCACAGGCCGACCTGAGAGCCCACGTCCTAAATAAAACGTTTACCCGAAATCCTGGTTAAAGCAATAGAGACCATTTAAAAATTATATGATTTACAGTGATGCAATTATTCGTCACATCCACAATGGCAGAAACTGGCAAAGTTATGGCACACCCATTCTCTTAGCTGATATTCTTGTTTTCTATGCTGCATATCTTATCTGAGAAAACACAAGTAGAGATGGGCCCTGCCCAGTCTACCAGGTTGCTAAGAAACAGGCGTTTAAACTGCATAATACTGTGTAGATGAATATTTGACAAATATTGGTAATTACAGCAATCCCTTGCATCTAACTTCTCGCCCCTCCCCCAAGCCCCTGCTTGTGGCACCCACACTAGTGCTGTGATGTGCCATCGTGGGCCTGCAGAGAAGTTTCTACGGAGGTTCCCTTTCTGCTCTAAATGGACCTCCAGGAGTGCCAGTTTTGCTACATCAAAAGCCCTGAAATGCTCTAGGGGAGGTTCCTATTTTCAAAAGGCCATTTCTCTCGGACAATCCCCAGGTTTGAGATCTGGGGTGAGGGTCTCGATCAGGACAAACCCGCGAAGTCTTCGTACTGAGAAGGAAAGATTTTCTTGAAAGAGTGGACTAAATATGTTAAATTTAGAAAGGGAAAATTAAGTTAATTTTAGCATTTTCTTAACTGTGATTTTTGTTACCCGGAAACAACTTCTATGGGAAGTTAAGAACACTAGTTCTTTTAAACTTAAGGGTAGAGGGTAGAAAACAATCTTAAGGGACGAGAAGAAATGTTGTTTTGTTTTTCTTTAAGTCTCTGCTACCTATGCCTCTAGCGAATAAATAGCAGAAATATTCAGCAATTGTCAAGACTAACTGGCAAATTAATATCATTTTTTGAAGTTATTGAAGTCTGAGATAAGGCACCTACACTGTTTTACCAAGGCTATGTTGATACAGTGTTTTTCGAGATAGCTTTGGTGTCTTCAAATCTTAAATCAAACAGAATTGAAAAGTTGATACGAGCACAGGAATTTGCACACACATGACAGAATTGAACTATGTTTTCCAAGAAAAGTCACTGAGGCATGTCACAAAAATTGGGCAAGGAGGATAGAGACAATTTTGAAATTAATGTCATAGTTCATACAATGGACTGTGATCAGTTTATATTTACTGAAGTACCAAAATAAACAATTCATTGACACTGTAGACGTTACCATATGATTATTGCATTTAGAAAAATCTTGGTATATTGCCTATCTAAAAATAAAAACACTGACTTTCTTTAAATGAAAATTTCTATTTACTTCCTTATCAAATATTTGTGTCTTCTAATCTATCAGTGGTTCCTTAATCAAAATCAAACATACCATGAAAAAGAAATAAAAATAAAAGACATAAATGATACTGAGAAAAGCAAAACTTAGAAGCCTGTTTATCGGATACTCAGATGGTTGGATGTGCAGTTTTCTTATTTTAGAAACCATTAAAAAAACTGTGTATTAATTAGTTTATTAATTCTTGAGAGAAATTGCCCCAGCTAGTAGCTGTCTCACAGCCTCAGCGGAAGACCAATTATTATTCACCCCACACATGACAACGTGAGGAGTGTTATCAGAGGGAAGCCAAGGCTTTGCAGGGAATCCTTGCTGTATTGGGCTCTTCAGCTGTTTTCTCGGCTGTTTCTTTTAATTTAACAACAAGACCATGCTCTGGGGTTTAGGACCGCAGTATTTTCACAGAAGGAGCACTGAGCCGCCCCCGTTTGCGCTAACGGCAGCTCCCGTGTCGATTTGATCTGCACCAAATGCTGTTTCCCTGAGAGTAATATGTCCGCTGTGTCTTTAAAAGAACGACTGTGTCAGCTTTCATCTGGCTGTTTGCACTTTTACCTGTAATCTGATTGTGGGCAGAAAAGGAGCACTTGGGTACCCCTCCCTGGCACCCTGTTACCAACAGCATTTGTTTGGTTAGTAATTCTATCTCAGCCGGGACTTTTCCCAGTGTCCGGGCTGCTGCGCCGTGTGTACATAGCTGCATCTCCATGGCAATGGAAAAACATGATGCTAGAGATTCAGAAAGGGGCAAAGCAGCGGATGAAACTCTACCCTCCTCTCCCAGCCTCCTGGGAGGGGCCGGGCTAATTTATATGTCAAGTTAAGGGATGTTGGGACTCAGAGATCAAAGAAGGTCACAACTGGGCTCTTGGAATGGGAGATATTTATTGTGTTTAATATAAATACAAATGTGTCCAAGAAGAGAAATTGAAACCTGAAAAGGCACGTAGGCTGTGGTCAGTAAACATAAATAACACATCTGAAAATGGGTAGATTGCTAAAATTACCAGGCACTTTAAAAAGTCGTCTTCCTTTAAATCAGGATAAATTAAGACAGTGACAACCTCAATCAAAACTGAAAATACAGACCACTTGGAAACATTGACTAAGATTTCTAGCTGTACTTTAGCAATGTTTGTAATACCTTCTGGCTATAAATGCTAAGATGACCACATGCACGTTAGACATTTCTGGCTTCACATCTTGGTTACATATGTTTTGTTATGAAGAGCATTTGTTTCAGTTAACCCAGCGCCGTCCAACAGCATTGACCTGACAAACTGTGTTTGGGGGGCTGCGAGTTCCTGACGGAGAAAGGGGCCTTGTGCTAGGGGGGTCCCATTAGTGAAACGATTCATAAGCCTGTAGCAAAACTGATATGATGGGAAATGACTTCTATTCAGTTAACTCAATTATTAGTGCTAATTGGGGCCACGTGAAGCATGGATAATTGAAATTCACAGATAATCCAAAAACCTCCATTTAACCAATAACTTCAAACTTCTTTCCCATCAAACCAATTACCAGAGGAGCTAACAAATAGAAAAAATGGATTAAATTGAATTTCACCTCCCCAAAGATTACCACTATGATGTCTTTTTATTAATTTAGAGCAAGACCAAAGATTAACTATATTCTAGGGACTAAATTACAAATAGTCCCCAACAATTAAAAAGGAAAAGACCATATGACAAAGGTTTGCTTATAAATCAGTTATTTGACACTCGGAATGCTTTTCCTCGTAGAACAATGCAGTCCATTGTTGTCGAGTTCCAAGGGAGCCCTTAGAGGTCAACCGGGAATCTAACAACATTGGAAATACATTTAGGATTCCAAGTTCCTTAATCAATCCTCTTCGAATCCTAAATCCTTAACCTCCAACCCCTAAATCTCTCCAAGCCTTAAATTTAAGTTGCTTTTTTAAAAACTTGAGGTTAAACTCACAAAACATAAAATTAACCATTTTGAAGTGTACATTTCCATGGCATTTGGTACATTCATGACGTTATGCAACCATCACCGCGATCTAGTTTCAAAACACTTTCTCCATCCAAAAAGGAAGCGCCTTTGGACCCGTTAGCAGTCGGTCCCATTTCCCCTCGTTCTCAGCCCTTGGCAACCACCGGGCTGCTTTTTGTCTCCATGCATCTGCCTGTTCTGGACATTTCGTTTAAACAGGATCGTGACGCTACGAGGTATTTTGTGCCTGGCTCTTTCACTCGGCATAACGTTTTCAAGCTTCACGTGTGGTGCAGCACGTGTCGGGGCTTCATTCCTCTTCATGGCTGAATAATATTCCACGGTGGGGACAGAGCACACTTTGCTCCTCCATGCACCAGCCGGTGGACACTTGGCCGTTTCCAGCTGGTGGACACTTGGCCGTTTCCACCCGGTGGCTGTTGTGAATAACGGTGCTCTCAAACCTCGAATGATTCTCACCCTGACAGTCTCTGACCCCCGAGGAAAGCAGACGTGGAGTCGATGAAGACCCTGCAGGAGCTTGGGCAGGAGGGAGCCCTGGGGTGGGGCGTGGGGGCACCCAGAGTGTGGTCCGGGCAGCAGCACCCCTGGGGACAGATGGAGTCTGTGGGAGAAGGTTCTCACGTCTCCGCCATGCGGGATGACTCCAGACCGGGACAGCATGATGGTGGAAGGAGCTCACAGGGGCAGCAGCGAGGGGCGGGGGCCCCGGAGGGCTTGCGGGGTGGACGGCGCACGTGCCCCAGATCCACGCTGCGCGGGGCCAGGACTACCCAGGGAGGAATCCGCAGGTGCTCTGGACCTGCTCCCACTTTCTTGAAAACACGGGTGTCAGAAGAGGATCCGGTAGCAGCCGCCAAATTCAAGACTAAAACTCCACTCCACAGGAAATTCTGTGCCCCCAGCCCGGGTGTCCCGATGCCCAGAAAACCCACACCTCCTGGCAGAGTCCTGCTGCACGCTGGGCCTGGCCAAGGTGGGCAGGCGCGGGCCGGAGCTCCTAAGGCAGGGTCTTCCTGGCGCGGCCACGCCGTCTGCCATTGTCCAATAACTGCTGTTCGTCGATGTTCCTTACCATAGAGCAGGATGAGCTGTGTGACCTCTGGCTTTGTAATTTGGTGCATATGGATGTGCTTTTTGATATATGTTTTGCATTTTGATATATGCTTTGCATTCATTTACATGTGTATGTATACACACACGTGCAGATTATACATATACATGTAAATGTATGCATTTCTATATATGTAAGTACCATATTGAATTTTATGATGCAAGTTATATGTATCCCTGTTTGTTTTATTTGTTCCATAAACTTCATATAAATTCAATAAATAAAATTTGTCCCAAATCCAACCACAACAACACATTAACACTTCATTTTTCCCTATTTCCTTTCAGTGTTTGTGTTTTTCAGTGTTTAGAATATCAAAAGTTTTGTATTTTGCCTTTTTCACTATTTTATCACTTTTCTAGATATTTCATAATTTATATATATATATATATATAGTAACATTTGGTCTTCACAACTGTAAAGATTGTCACGGTGAGGGCAATCCTCAGCGGACCCCGTGACGTAAAGCCGAGTTATGCCGGATGCATCCGGGAAGCAGGAGCTAAAACAGTGTCCTTTTTAAAAATGTGCATGCTTTTCGGATGGAATAAGCAAAGTGCTTGCAGACGCAAATGGTTTCGGGTTTCGCTGGAGGCTCAGGCAGTGTGGGAGCGCCCGCCAGGGGCACTCGGCAGCCCTGGTCATGCGTCCTGGGGAAGCCACTGCTGTCTGCGCCTCCTCCATCGTCCGCGTGACAAAGTGGACGTAGAACTGCCCCTCTGCTGCCCGGGGCGGGCCAGGGCCCAGCACGAAGATCGTGCAGTGGGATCTGCCCAAGCGGCCTGTGGCCTCCAGGGGCTCCTGAGGCTCATCTCCCTTGGAGGAGAGAAGAGGGAGACCCCTGGACATCACTGAGGTGCGTAGGGAGCCGGCAGCAGCTGGTAGGTCGCGGCGGAGCCGGAGGGGCAGACTAGTCTCCGCCGTGGAAGCTCAGCCGGGCCCACGTGGCCTTGCTCATGGTGCCCGGGTCTTGGCGTCCCGGCTGATCCCCGCGTCTGAACGGCAGTCTCTCTGCTCCCGCCTGCTCCCCTCGCTCCGCCACGGCGTCTCTGCCGATGGCGTTCCGGCCACGTCGTTGAGCAGGACCAACGTCATTTGGAGGGAACTTCCTGTCCTCTCTTCCACCCTCGCCCTTTCCTCTGGTTTTGGAGGAAGAAGTGCTCTCCTTTCTCAACGAGGCCGGCCTCTCCCGGGATCTTTTCACCAACTGCCACAAAACGTGTCTTTTCATCATTTCCACCCTTTGGCTTTGACTCTTCTCTTGGTCACAATATATCCAAGGTCTTCCCGCTGTCTCACGAACACAGGAACGGCCTCACGCGCCCAGTCAGGCTGCGGGGCTGCCAGAGCCGCGTGAGGGACCGCCATGCGCACCGCTCCACCCCTGCCGGCCACGTCCAGGCGGGACACAGGCGGTGCTAAGGAAATGATCTTAAAGCAGTCATTTTCTCCTTGCGGGGGAACACTGAAGCAGGCAGAGGCACAGAGGAGGGCGTGTGGGGTAGCACACGGCGTGTGCGTCTTCTAGAGCGTGTGCATGTGTTTGCGCGCATGGCCGTGTGCACACGCAGCCCCTGGAATCTTGGTGGTGTAGATTTCCCAGGCAGGAGACCCACGAATGACTTTTGCCCTCTCGCGTCCCTCTCTTTTCCACGCTTTCGTGGTGAACGTTGTCTCACCTCCCCCAGGATTCTTAGATTCCCCCATCAGAGTGGGCCTGGGCGCTCTCACCCGTACTCCCTACACCTGTCTCGGGTTGTCTCAGGTGTGACGGCTATCGTAGGTTCGAAAGGCTTCCCCACTAGACTGAGATTTCCTGGTGAGGCAGTAATCACCTTTGGGGACATCTTAAGACCTCTACCTTCAAAAAGGTTATGTGTGGACGGCGGGGGACCCGCTCCCGTGGCCACGCAGCGTGGTTGCCGTGCACGTGCGCCCACCTTGGAGCTGCCCGGCGGGGTCTCGGAAGGCCTTGGTGAGGGTGAGTCCTCTGGAGTCCTGGCTCCTTGGAGCTCTCAGTGCCCGGGGGCCGCCACCCTCGGAGCAACGTGCCCAAGCTCACCACGGCGGCAACGCGGCCTGAGGCTTAGAGCCAAGGAGGGGAAGGAGAGGGATTCCACGAGGAAGGATTCCTCACGTGCTGTCAGACCTGCTCTCTTCGGGCGAGGGCCTGTGCCGGTGGGTCCTGGGCGGGGGTGTGGGGTGGCGCGGTCCTGGGCGGGTCGGGTCCTGGGCAGGGCTGGGTCCACGTATGAAAGGCCTTTAGCAGGCTGAGCGGGAAGGGGAAGGGAGAGACTGGCAGTTGTCATCCGAGTTTCACCTTTTTCTGGGGAGAGGGACGTTGCTTTTCATAGCCTGATGTACGCAGATTTATTAAAAGAAAACCTTTCCTCACAAGAGAAAGAACAAAGCTTGGGGTGTGCTCCCAGTTTGTTTAAGGCGGCCAGACAGTGGTCACAGCACGTGCCCTGCCGCCAGACTGCCTGCGTCTCCATCCTGCCCCCAGCCCAGCTCTGGGGTGACCCCGCTGAGCTCCAGTTTCTTCTGCAAAGGGGCATAAGACGGTACCTACTTCACAGGCTGTTAGGAGGTGTAGTGAGTTAATATTTTTAAAGCATTTAGAATAGTGCCCTACACAAAGTAAGTGCTATATAAAGGCTCAATAAAATAACTTTGGTTCAAAGATATATGAGAAAGCACTTTGAAAAGAATCAGAAAATGATACAACAAGTTGACCTGTGATCTGGGGAGATCGTTTTATGCTGCCTTTTCGGGTTATTTACCTGTAAACTGGGCAATGCAGTTCCTGAAAGCATTGGAAGGATGCCTGAGTGTTTGCTGGTGCTCTAAAAAGTGTTATATTCTTCGGTAGTGGAATTTCGTAGCTGACAGATTGCCCAGAGGTCGTTTGCTCCCTAAAAAGTTAGCAAGGAAGAGAAGCTGACCACGGTGTAACTAACGTGCTATGTCGCAAGTGGGGAAGGACATCTCTCTCCACACACGTACCTCTGCCGAGTGCAGGTGAGGCTGCCTCTAATCACGTAGGTGCGCGTGTGCTGATGGGAGATCAGCTCTCCCAGAGACCTCCTCTCTCTCCCTGCTGGCCTTGCGCTCATTTGCTTAGAAAGCAGGACATGTTTGTATGACGTTGAGTAACCTGTAGAACCTGTTTCTTCCCACCCCAATACTGTTCCAGAATGTATAGTCTTTTAACAGCGACCGATTGTTGTTGGAGCCACTGAGATTTTACAGTGGAGTAAATAATGCTGCTCCGGTCTTAGTTAATTTGTGAAATACTATTTGACTGGGTGCATTTATAATATTAACGATTCATAATATCTTGCAGGAGAATATGAATATCTAAGTGAATATTTTCAACCTTTGTGAAATCCACAAAAAAAGCAACATTAAAGTTTCATGTAAACCACCCAAAAGAAGGTTTTGAGAGCAGTATCTGTGTCGCCACATTGGCCACGGATATTAGTTTTGATTGCTGGCTCACCTATTAAGGGTCCCTGCTGTGATGCGATCAATGTGACATCCTAATTGGCATTATGGATGGAACTGTCTACAATGGTTACTCTACAGTGTTCAACAAAAATGCCCCAAGCCACTAAAAATTCAGCCCCTCACCAAGGACGCGGGTAGTATTGACTCAGCACGGCGAACACATCCAGGGCTGGGAGTGCATGGCCAGGGAGAACAGTGCCCCGTCTTGAGAGCTGGCCGCCCAGGAGAGGGGACAGACGCGCGGGGTTGAGGACAGGGATCGTGTACGTTCCAGAAAGGGGCAGAGCAGTGCGGAGGCAGAGTGAGGAGCTCTGCGGGACGGCAGCTCCGTCCTGACGACATAGCTGCTGGTCCCGGTGGTGCGGGTGTCCTCGCGGGGACAGGCAGGTCTGTGGGGCGAGGGGCCGCCAGGCGGATCTGTTTCCCTGGCTTGGCAGAGCTGCTGAGGGCGCGGAGAGGAGGTGAGCACGGAGCAGAGGTGCGCGGGCGGCGAGGGAAACCCCACGGCGGCTTCTGGGTTCCGGTTCCGTCCCTGTTGCGGCCGTGGCCAGTCCCCGCCTCTTCCCGTGCAGTCTCTTCTGTAGCCGCGTGGAGCCACTGTTAACACGGCGCGAAATCACCGAGTGTCCCTTCTGTGCCACACACTGTGTCGCTTTCTTAAAAATATATATCAAATTTAGTTAAGGCCTCAGATACGCTAGGTAGGTTATCTTGAAATTTTGGTAAAAAGTGGAAACATTCCCTGCCCAGCCCCCCTTCCCCGCCCTGCTCCTGCCCCGTCCTGTGCAGCCTCGAGAAACGGCCATAGTCTAAAATCAACTTCAGCACCGACAAAACATCTTTGAAAGGTCAAGATGATATAATACGAACAATCTCACATACGATTATTTAAAACATGTAAATTTATTTGAGTGTAGATTTAGCGTACACAAATTACGCATGTTAATCCTACGTGGAGTGAAATTTAGACATAATTTCTCTCTTTTCTTCTTACCCATTTTTTAGGAACTAGAAAATTATATTGCATATAATTTAGAAGTTGAAAAGAAATAATAGGGAGTGAAGAATATAGTTCCCAAAATAAATAGATGGAGCTGATATTTCAGTACATTGGGAAAAATAGACGGTTTGGCTTTTAACCATTTTGATGTCTTGTTACGCTAACCCACGGCAGAACAAAGTCGGATTCTGCATTGGCAGAGGAAAGCATTTTACTTGAAAACCGTCTGGGAAAAAAATGCCGTCTCTACTTACACAGACCCGGCGGTTTCTGTGGCGCTCCTTGCCCACAGGTGTCACTTGGTCGCAAGAACAGGTAGCGCGGAGGTGAGCAGTGGAACGTTTCGCACAGCGTGGCAGTCACTGTCGGTTTAAACCACTAAACCACCGCCGCTTGCATGAGCGCCTCTGTCCTCTCGGAGTGCGGAGCAGGTTTTAAACACAGTGCGGAGAGCCAGGCAGGAAGTAACCCGACCCACTGGAGCTCAGGTTCCTGCACGGTCCGGCTGTCCAGGCGCTGCCTCGTTTTATCTGATATGCGGCTGTCGGGTCTGCAGGGAGGTGAGTTGAGTCAGGGGCACATCCCCACGGGCCACACTGGGCACCCAGAGACTTTGCCAGTGACTCGCGGAGTCTCCATCTCAGTCTGCCCTGTCCAGCAGGCCCTGGGGAGACGCCTCCCGCTGTCCTGGACGCTGCCCTCCACGCAGTGAGGACAGAGCCACCTGGCCCGGCCACGCTCTCCCGTGGAGCAGGTCCACGCCTCCCTGGCTCCCGGGAAACTCCCCGTGTTGCTCTGTTCCTTCCCGCAGCTCCCGTCCCGCCTGGTTGTGTTGTCTCGACTGATCTTCACGGGCCTCTCCGTCTCGCCACCTCGGGCGGTGTGACCTCCGTGGTCCCTGGGCTTAGCGGGCAGAGGAGCCGGTGAAGATGGAGACGAGGCCGCACACGGGTCGTGTCCTCTGTCCAGCTGGGAGGCAGAGCTGAAGCTGTTAGTTTCTCTCACACCTATGCAGGTATATGTTCTTTATATGTAAGGACTATCTCAAACAACTTTGTGATTTAGGAAGGTTTCCGTGAACTCCTAGCTGCACTCGGTGTCCCGTTTCTTCTCACATCACGCGATGCTCTTCACTGAACACAATTGATCATCTCTTTTCCTCCTTAAAACTCGAGTGCAAGATAAAGAGTGAGGAAAAACGACACCACCACCAGGTTGCAGAATAGTCTTTTTAGCGTAATTTCAGTCTTTTTAAGTGTGTGTGTATTTGCTTAAGCGTGTAACTCGGTGTGGGTGCTAGCGTGCACTGACATGCACACCTCGGCACCCTGGACACACAGGTCGCCGGGCCCACCCCCGGGTTTCTGACACAGCAGGTCTGGGGTTGCTGGAGAATTTGCTTTTCTAAAATGTTCCCAGGTGATCGTGATGCTCCTGGTCTAGAACTCACACGTGAAGATCTACAGGTAGCGAGGAATGGAGGAAAGACTTCGATGACACAGTTGAAAAGAGAGGATTCCCTCTGAGACGTGGGCGGGGAACAGGTGTGTGCCGCCGCAGGGAGAGACTTGAACTCAGGACTTTTGTGCTTGAAATTTTTTACATGACTGAACAAATTTCTTCTGTATTTGAATTTTTTTCAATGAAAATCTATTGCTTGGGAAATGGTATTTTTAATTATAATTTTTTTCAAAACTCAAATACTATTCTGACCCTCAGGGAGAACAAGGGCTTCCTCCCTGGCATTTGTCTCCCCCACTTCCAGCCCGAAGGTCTTGGTCCGTGGCTCCCACCGAGGTGCATTTCTCCCGTTTGCTTCCTCGTACTTGCAACTGTGTGGGGAGAGCGTGTGTTTGTTCTGTTTCTCACGGCTGAGCACCAGCTCTTCACGGCAAGCACGAATCTCTTACTTTGTGTGACTCCGTGTGCAGCTAGATGCTCACGAATTCTCACGCCACCAGTTAACACCGCGGAGAAGACAATTTAACTGACAGTGGGTCTTTATGGTGAAGTTTTATGTTTTGCTCATTTCATTTCAAAGTAATCATTGCTTGATATTTCTTTAATTGAAATGGAGTTTTCACAACAGACTTCATTTTTTAAAAGCAAGCAGAATTTCTGGAAATCCGCTGTGCACGTTCTGTGAAATGGCACTTTCATTTCAATAAACATCTCCTCTGGTGGAGGCAGGCTGCTGTGAAGCTTCCCGGAACCCAGACGCAGAGTGACGTCCCTGAGCCCATCACACCGTCTCGGTTCCCACCGGATTCACAAGATTTGCCTGTTCCTCAGTTGCGCTGATGGGTTGTGACTTCTTTATTAGAGACGCGGTCTGTCTTTGTTGCCCAGGCTGGACTCAAACTCCTGGACTCAAGTGACCCTCCCGCCTCAGCCGCCTGAGTGGCCGGGACCACGGGTGCCATGCGCCTGGCTGGCGTCCAGCAGTGACTCAGCCGCTGTCTTGGGGTTGCCTGGCACAGCGCGTCCTAGCCTCAGTTGTGCCACGGAGGTCGTCCACGTCCAGATACTGCTGCTTCTGTACCCGTGTTTTCCTTCACGTTGGCGCTTCTAAACGTGGCCGGGAAGGAACCTACAGTGAAACGTGGGGACATCTATGGATTCGCTCCTTCCAGACTGCCTGATAACACATCGCTGAGCGCGAACTCTCCAGTCTAAACATGCCAGACCCCGTTGCCTTTGTCCGTCTTCCGTGATCAGACGGTGCCAGCCGGGCCTCGCCCTGCTCCTCCTTGTCTAAGTCGACGGGGTGGTGGAGGGTTAGGTCGCCCAGTCCTGCCTGCAGATGTGTTCGTTCTACAGTTTTTTAAAGCCAATTTTGATTAATAAAAAGTGCTTAAAAATGGGATATTTAATGTGTGAATCCCATGCTGGGCTTCTCGGGAGAAATCAGAGGTGAGGCAGCACTGGCCAGGCCTGCGTTTCCTTGGGGCCGCGGTGGGTCCCCTGGGCTGCCTCCCTCAGGAGCCACAGCCCTGAGCCACCGGGACTCCTGTTTGCTGAGCTCAGCTGCCACCTGCCCCCGGGGCCTCAGCCGGGAGGGGCTGGAGACACACACCGATCAGTAAATACCCTCGCTATCACTTGGCTTGGAACCTGATGTGGCCTATTCTTTTTCTTTCTTTCTCCTTTCTTTTTCAGTACAAACTACTACTTTTCTGAAATTCTCATTGTGATTTAAAATTCATATATCATACTAAAAACTGTAATTTGGGATTTTTAAAATGCAGACAAACCCCATGGTTTTCCATTGACTTTTGAAATCCGCTCGCTCGGTGTTCCTCCCTCCTGTTGCTCAGCTCGTGGGGTCTCTGCCTGTCACAGAGCTGTCCCCTAAAAGTCTGACTGCGGCAGGCCAGGGGCAAGTGCTTGGCTTGGGCTTGGCTGCTCGAGATGATGCCTGGGTGTGCTTGTGTGGCTCTGTGACTGGATCCAATGCTAAGGACTGTGTGTGCACGTGTGTGTGCACACGTCTCTCCATGGAAAACTTCCGCCAGAATTTGAAGCCCCGTCTGGGCGGGAAGGGAGGGGCTGAACAGCACGCATTACTTTCTCGGGGCATCTGGAGGCCTCGACGGCCTCCGCAAAGGAAGTGGATTTCTGAGAGGCAGGAGGCAGAAACGCAGGTTTTCATTTATACGTGAAGAAAAAGGAGAACTTCGCACAGAAATGCTGCTACTGTTGACGTCAACAAATCTTTCCTCCCAGCCCAATAGGATGAATGCGAGCATTTTGCTAAGAAAGGTCTTCTGGAAAAAAGAAGTTAGCACAATCGTGTTTGGATCACTTTTGAAAAACATCTATTTATTTGCTCACTGTTTTAAAATTGTGGTAAAATGGGAAACGACACCACCCCAGGGCCCCTCCCTCCATCCTGGTAACCTCTCATCCGCTTCCCGTTCCTGTGAATTTGCCCGGTCTACGCATTCCATCTGTGCGACGGCTAATGTTACAGGTTCAACTTGGTTGGGCCACAGTGCCCAGATATTTGGTCAAACATATTCTGGATGTTTCTGTGAAGGTATTTTTTGGATGAGATGAACATTTAAATCAGTGGGTTCGGAGTGAAGCAAATTAATCTCTGTAAGGCTGGCGTCACGTGACCAGATGCAGGCTTGAGAGAAAACGACCGTTCTCCCACGAGGAGCTCTGCAACTCTTCCCCGGTCTCCATGTGGACCAGTCCTGCAGATTTCAGACTTGCCGCCCCCCACAATAGTGTGAGCAGGTTCCTTAAGAAGAATTTCTCTATTTTTTCATTCAGCCAGTTCTGCTTCTCCAGAGAACCCTAACACGAGATGGAACTGTACAGTTTTGTCTTTTGCGACTGGCATCTTTCACTGAACATCATGTTTTCCAGGTTCATCGAAGCTGCGTCCTGTACCAGCACGTCAGTGTGTGGACGTACCGCATTTTGTTTATCATTCATCCGTGGACGGACATTTGAGTCCTTCCACCCGCCCCTGCGGGTAGCGCTGCTGTGAACACTGGCATTCCTGACCCTGTCTGGTCCATGTCCTCCATGTTTTCCAGCAGGTGACTTTTTAAAGAGACCTGCCCTGCGTCTCGCTTAGGTTCCAAGTGGGTGAGCGGCGGTGCTCTCACTCGGGTGTCCACCTGAGGTTTACCCAAATCCACACATTTGCTTTAACTACACGGGCTGTTGACGGGTGGTCCTCCCGCCACCCGAGCAATTGTTAAGTCAACAGACACGATCAGCACTGTGTTCTCCAAATCCTGTTTTTGCCAAATTATCACATCTTTTCTGATGGAAGTTTGCTGCCCCCTTGACACGATCCCTGTTCCTGAGACGTTTCCAGGAAGCCCTTTGCTGCCGCCCCACGGCACGGGCCAACCCCGCGAAGCAGAGGTTTCGCAGGCTTGTGGAGTAGTAGCTCCGCGACGGGGCCAGACGTCCAGGGGGTGGTGGAGTGTGCGCTCCACCAGCTCTGTTGGTGACACCACTATAGAGAAGGAGACAGCCCTCCCTTTATGTGGCAGCTCTCATTTGAAGGCACACGCGTCACATTTGTGTGCCGTGGCCCTCCATTTCAGCTTGCTCTGTGGTAATTCAATGGTGCATGTGACTTTCTCCACGTGTTCATAGTCATTTGCCGGACATCCAGCAACAGGGAGAGGCTGAGGCCCCTGGACTTCTGTTGTCTGGGTTTGAAACCCCACTCCACCCTGAGGTCTTGAGCAGGTGACCTGACTTCCTCGGGCCTCAGTTTCCTCTTTGTAACATTGAAATGATGCTATCACTCACTTCTAGGGGTGCCGTGAAATACAACATGTGAGAACCGCCTCAAACTACACAGTGCTCTGCACACAGTGATGTGGTTTTTCTTAATAGGAAAAGAACATGGGAAGAAAAAAGTTTATTCATTTTAAGGTATAAAAGTGTGAAAATTATAGTGAATAGATTTATGACATATTCTTTCTCTTTGCTGTGTTCATAGTAGATTTTCATGTAATTTATAAAAATCACCTTATATCTGGAAATCTTGTCTTAAAGTAGATTCTTTTGAAAGGGGTAAGATTAGGTTGAACTACATAAAATTACCATTCATTAAGTCAAAAATAAGTAATTTCATATGGTTTAGCTGACTATTTTTCTCAAATAATGTTTTAGTAAGAGATGGTATTCCTTTAAAAAATTGGCATCGTGTAAATGATATGTCCGTGATTAGCAGTATGTCATAAAAGCAAAGCTGCAATAATTATTAATGCCTACACTAATTTTAAATAGTCAAATTATGCTCCATGTCATTGCATTTTAGAGATGAAAAGTACCTAAGAGATCATTAATCTAACATTATTTTTAAGATATGGAAATTGAGTCTCAAAGAGGTTAATCACACATCCAGAACTCTTATTTCCTGATTTCCAATTCAGTGCTTTGCCCCATCCTATACAGCCGCCCTTATACAATATGCATCCCCAACAGCTTGATTGTACAAGGGCCCTGGTGTTCTGTCAAATTTGCATATAAAAAGATTATAAGAAATCACAGTTCTAGTGTAGCGTAAACACAATCTAAATGAAAATATTAACCGTAGAGTATTAAACATTTACTTAGTACTTTTGCCGGCCTCTTTACACTCTAGGGCAGGTGTATTTTACAAATGACTTGGATGGACTGTTTCCTACGAGGTCTTTAAGGCCCCGAAGCAACCTGGCCCCATCCATCCTACCAGAAAATAAAAGGGAAAAAAGATGTACCCCAGGTCTTTGCGCAACGTCCAGTTTCTGTCTATGGAAGATCGCGCTGTGCCTCTCGAGGACCCGGCAGGAGGGATGGCCAGGGTTGAACCCTCTGAGCTCAGAGACGGCTACGTTTGCTGAGTAGAAATCTGAACACGTCAGTCTCATCCCTGTGTTTGTGGGAGGCCATCCCAAATGGAAAGCAACCCATCACCCCCAGACAAAAACCAGACCTCCAGGCCGTCCCCTCGAGCCGGTGACTGTCCTGGCTGTGGGCGCAGACGTCCTCTGCACGGTGACGCCAGGTCTCATTAAGCTGAGCTCTAACGTAATTGTCTGGCTCTCCGTTACCTTGGTGAATGCACCGTCACCCCAGAGCCGGAGAAACCCTCCAAGGCAAGTTAAACAGGATGGGCCAAGTGGCCTCGAATCCCAGGGCTGAGCGACAGAGCTGTGGCTGTGTCTGGCTTTGTTCTTTGCAGAATTTCAAGGGGTATCAGGCTGTGGTAGTGACAGACAGACACACAGAAGGGAAGATCAACCTCTTTCTTACCTGCTACCTCCTCAAGGCACCTCCTGCTCTGTGTCTTTATTCGTTGGAGCATTTGACAAATGCTGTGAGTATGTATCGATACCTCCATTCGATTTCTCCCCGGCTGGGGGGTCTTTTGGGCAGGCACAGGGCATTTTTTCTTTTTGCGTCTATAATTACTGCATAGGAGGCATTTGTTAAATGTTTGTCGAATGAATGAATGAACATGTGTGAGCGCTCTGACCAGGACTTGGTTTTATGAATAGGCAGGGTGGACCCATGTAA
The DNA here is from genome assembly GCA_963575035.1 of Avahi laniger. NCBI lineage: Eukaryota > Metazoa > Chordata > Mammalia > Primates > Indriidae > Avahi > Avahi laniger. The sequence goes on from CAUYSK010063067.1 coordinate 27,977, forward strand.
TATGATTGAGAGGCGTCATCTGCCACCAATTTGTGGAATTACATGACGAAACATTCATCTAGCTGGATGAAAGGATTTTTCTATGCTGCCATGTGCTTTTGAAATGTAGCACCCTGCACGGGGAGAGTAGGGGAACCTCTGAAGTCATTACTACCCATTAGCAGCTGAGTGTGAATTGGTTTATCAGCCACTTGCCTCCTGGCGACTCCCTGCCAACAGCCCTGGAGGGCCCTGAGGGTCTGGGCTGGTGCGGAGGAGACAGGAGGCTTACAGGGCTGGTGTAAGTGCAAAGAAAAGGCCTTCAGAGAGCCCAAGTGAGGAACTTAGGAGGGAGGGTCTCTAGCAACTTCTCCCAGCTTTTTCAGGAAGCTGGCCCTGGGGCCTCTAACAGGTGAGCCCAAACCGGTACCCCACCTCCAAGGCCAGGGAGGTTCACCTATGGGTGGGAATTTTCTTTTCCACTTATTCTATTAAAAGAAATTACCCACAAACTAACATTGCCTGTCTACAGAACACTCAAATGAAAAGCAGCAAAGCGTGACACGCATGGTTTTGCAAACCAACCGGGCTCCCTTGACAGTCACTGGGGATGCTGGGCCGGTGGCATCCTCTCTCAGGTTCTTTGCTGGGCATTGGTTGATGATCGGACGGTGCCTCTGATAGAGATTTGTGTGTGTGCGTGCTCATAGGAGCGTGCGTGTGTCTGCGTGCATGTGTGTGGTGTGTGCATGTGTGCCCACTTGTGCGCGTAGGGGGAGTCACTGCAGATTGGGCCATCTAAATATTTAGGGAAATGATCAGTGTCAGAGCAGTGTTTCTGAATGGTTAAATGTGATTCAAGAAAACTATTTTAAGAAACAAACGGTGCTATACAAACAACTCGAGGCCTGCATTTGGAAACGGGAGATAACATGCTACGTTGTTCTCCAGGGAAGCTGTGTCCCGGCCCCTCCTGTGAATACCCGAGCCCACTGCGAACTGCACTGGGCAGCGTGCCGGCCCCCGGCGCAACCTGTCCCACAGGAGTCCGAGGGCACAGCACCCTGGTCGAACACACGGGTCCATCTTCCACAGAGTTTGGGCGGAAGGTGCAAACCTCACACACACTCCATCTCCGTTTGCAGTTTCACATCTGTGGGCTACTCTAACTTTGTTACGTCTAACAAATCGCATCTTTTGCAGCACGTGATAAAAAGAACCTGGTTAAACTGAAATCGTATAGCCCTTCCCCATGGCCTGGTGAGGAAATCAGAGTGTTTTGCTTTGTGTTCTATTCCCACCTCGAAGGCGGGATTAAAATAGCGCTGCTGTCATGTCTCATTATGGAAATCAGTGTGGCCCTCAGAGAGGCATTGGGCTCCCCCCGTCCCAGGGACCGGGCGCTGCACTGAACATGTGACCTGCCGGGGGCCCCGGATCACAACCTGTCATTTTAGAGCAGGGAAGACTGGCCAAATCTCCCATTAGTCTTAATCTCATACACACAAAAAAGGAGGCAGAGGGTGAGGTCATGGGTCCCCCCACCCACTTAAAAACCCTGCTAGGGAAACGAGGATGAATTTCACAAGTGAGTCCCGGTGCTGGTTCTGCTAGCGCACTGCATGGGCAGAGGGAAGCACGTTTTCTTTTGTTTTCAAATGTGTCGGGAACCAGGCACACAGGGACCTGTTCCGAGAACATCTTCCAGGTGGAGACGCCACCCTTCCTCATCTCCTCACGCCCGTCTCCTCTGCCACACCGGCCCTTCCTCCCGAACATGGAAGAGGGGCGATAAGTGAATGTGCACCTCTGCACCCCCAATTGTCACGATTAACCGGATTGGGGGGGGAGGGGAAAGCTCGCACCAGGCTGCCTATGGCGGCAGGAACGACTGTTCCACGATGTCCAATTGCTCTGTTTTGTCTGTTTTTTTAAAGCTTCGGTTGTGAATCCGATTCCTTCATATTTTTTATTCTTTTTCCTTTTTTGGTGAGCTTTGTTTTATGGGGTTTTCTGTGCTGTCATTATAACTAACAATGGCCTCGAAAGGAAGGATGGGAAGAAGAAGGTTTGCTGGAAATAATTACGAGGCTGCTGCAGAATCAGGAGATTGGGTGGTGCAGAATTTTATTTTATTCTATCTCTCCGCACTCGAGTCTCAAGCATGCTTCATATAACTGTGCAATTAATCTTGACATGTAAGGATTGGCCGGCATTGTAAACCTTAGGAAAACACACCTCAGCAAAATTCTGCACGATGTTAACATAAAAAGCATGGGACAGGAAGGGAATTTAAATTATTAAAAATAATCCTGATGCATTTTTACTGCATGCGTCCATACCTACACATTTCCTTGAGCCTTTGTTGTCCTCAGCTGCGCTGAGAGAGAGGAGAGCATCTGAGAACACTGTCTGCCTCGGGGTTGTCTACTTATTTATTTTTCTCCACCGCCCTGTCTTTAAGGCTCTTCCAAGAATGGATCCCACAGCATCCTTCGGCAATTCACTCAAAGACTTCCCCATCGTCTGTGCCAGGAAATGCGTCCTTGCAGCTACCTAAAAATCTCTTATGCTGCTTTCTCTGTTCCGTCCTCTCTGTAGAATGACGTTTCTCCAAGAGCCAGGGCCCCACCACATGCCTGGGAAATCTGCAATGCATTGTCTAATACATCTCATCCTCTAATAGATACTGATAGAAATTGATTTAAACCTTTATAACCCCTATTAATTATACACTTGAGATTTCAATAGCTAGTGAACAAAAATCTCAGTAATATGCTGTAATCAGGCAGATGGAGACGGCAGGGCACAGACTGCAAATGTACGTCAAGCTAGGTGTGTGCGCACAGGGTGAAAGCACGAGCTTGCGTTGGTGAGCGCCGGCTGTGACGCTTTGGCCCTGCCACTGAGTCCCTGGGGGCTGAAGGACAAGGCGGTATCCAAGAGAGCAAACCCCGCGAGGTTTGTGGGAGACCTGGGGAACCTCAGACTGGGAGTTTCTCAGACATTAAAGAGCACCTTTTCTTAAACTTTTGCTTTAATGGGTAATTAATCCTCACCTTGGAGGGAACTGTGTGTGCGGGCAAACCCAACCATGCTCACGATGTGTTAAAGCTTCCCGGAAAGATGCGTGGTCTGATGTCGTAAAACTCGCGCCATGATTTTTACACCCGGGCTGTGCAGGGCCTGCTCCTGGTGTCATTCATCAGGGAAGGGACACACATCCCTATTTCTGTGTCCCCGTCCGTTCCCAGCCCCACCCTACAACTGGCACCCGTGGTGCTGTGTGTGCCTTTCTCTTCCTGTGTTTTCTTCAAAGTGTATCATTTTGTGTCAGGGTGTCTTTAATAAATGTCATGGATGTGGTATTAACGCTCTATTCTGCTTGTTCTGCTCACCCGGGAGCATGCCTTTGGGTCCACCCTTCTGACAATGCCCGCAGGTCACCGTGGCTTCTTCCAACTGCTGCAGCGCCCCCGGACACGTCCTCTCCAGGATGACCTCTTCATTCTTCTGACTCTGGACTACCAAAACAGCACGTGCATAAACATCCTTGTGCACCATAGACGTTCTTGCAGCTGTTCCCGTGTGGAAATGCGCAATCTGCAGTCCTGGGGGTGCACACGCTTCATACACCTCGGTGTGGCACACAGCCTTTCCGCGTGGCCCTGCCACTTGCACACCCAGAAACAGACCCCGGTAGGCCCAGGATCCCCGATGCACATTGGAGGTGACATCTCAGGGCAGGGGAAAGCGCAAACTCCTGAGCCCCCTTGTCCCCTGCTCTTTGACGTCTTGTCCTCGTGCCGGGAACAATAACAATCTGAGTAGATTTGGGATTTTGTCTCAATATCTGGCAGAGAAAAAAATCTCTTCGTTACCCTTCTTTCAGATTGACTTACTATTTTGTGGAAGTTTATTCTTTCATAAGTTCCTTAAAAGAATCCAACCTGAATTTTGATTGATATTGCACGGAATTTGTAGATTAGGGTGAGGATAATTGAAAGCATTTAGAACATTAAGCTATCCCATGCAAGATGGTGCTTATTCAGATCATTTATATCTTTATTTTTCTTTACTTTTTAACTTTTCCTTTTGAAATAATTTCCAACCTTACTAAAAAGTTGCAGAAATAGGACGAAAATGTTCCCCATATGCCCTTCATCCAGTGCCCCCTGTAGTACTAACTCGCATGGAGTTCGGTGGTCGAAATCAGGGCAGCATTGATGTGATCCTGTTCACTGATCCACGCACGTTATTCGAATGCCACCGACGGCCCCACTCGCGCCTTCTGGCCCAGATGCACGCCAGGACCACAGCTGCAGTCATGGCCGTGCCTCCTCAGTCCGCTCCGCCCTGGGACACCTTCGCGGTATTTCTTTGCCTTCCATGGATTTAATGCCACCTGCAGATACGGTAACCGCGGAACGAGTAACCGGCCTACTGTTTTGCAGCATGGCCCTCTTTCCAGGTTTGTCTGATGTTTCCTCATGATTAAATTCAGGTTGTACGTTTTTGTCAAGAATATCTTATAACTACGGTTGACAGATAAAATACAGAACATCCAAATATTGCATGGGGCATATTTATACTAAAAATAATCCATTGTTGATCTGAAGTTCAAATTTAACTGGGAATTCTGTATTTTTATACAAATCTGGAAACCTGTGCATGGAGATTCTGTGTCCTGCTTCAGGGCATCTTATGTGGGGTACGGAATTTTCACATTTCTCATGTATTTAGATCAGTTGTTTAGGGTGCTGATTGCCAGTTTTCTCCACTGTAAAGTTATTATCTTTCTCTTTTTAACCAATTAGTATATGGTGGAGAGATACTTTGGGTCTGTGTAAATGTCCTATTTCTCATCATACTTTCACCCACTAAGTTTAGGACCCGTTAACGACTTCTTGCCTGCAACAATGATTACAGCAGTGTTTGCAAAATGGGGACTTCACATCCATCATTCCTTCTGGGATTCTATCATAAGGAAAAGCTATGAATTCTCCTCCTCTGATCTATTCATTCAGTTACATTTTACATCAGTATGAATTCATGGACATTAATTTTATCATGTGGGAAATAACCCATTGCTGCCCTTATTTATTTTCTTGCTCCAGATTTGGCCATAAGACGGCTCCTGTGTCCTTTTGATGCGCCCTCACTCCCTTTGAGCACTTCCTTACTTTCTGGCGCTATAGCACGTTCTGGCTCTTCCTGAATTCTCCCTACCCCAGCCCTGGGACCAGCCATTTCTCTAAGAAGCTCGTGGTCCTTTCACCGGAGAATGGCATTTAGAACCAAGATCTGGGTTCAAGAATGCACTGTCTGTCTTCTAAGACACCTGTTCCGGGTTTGCGGGGCCTGGGAGCCAGGCCGGCGCTTACTCCCGAAGCCTCCCCCTCCCCTAGCAGAGCCAGGGGACGCCAGCGGGATCCAGCCACTCCCTGACGCGAGCCGAGGCCACCGACGGGCTGTCATGGGTCTGAGGATGTTTGAGACTATCCCAGCTACGACAGCCTCCCACAGGCCTGACTGCTGTGGGGCGAGTACGTAGAAAGGCAGAGGGACACAGTCATGTCCCCAGACAGAATGGACACCACGTGCCACCTTTGCTCTGGTGAACAGAGCAGACCAGATCTCCTGATGTGCTTGTTTACAGCGGGGTACCCCTTCTGCATGATCCCGTGTCTCCCCTCCCTGTGAGGTGCCCGGACACTGAATTAGTGATAAGCCGGGTGCCTGCTGTATAAATTTGGAGAAATGAGTATCTGTATTCTGGAAGGACCCTTTGCTGGGCCACGGAGAGGCCCGATGAACCCTCCTTGCCAAGAAGTGAAACTGCCTTTCGTCCCTCATGAGAACAACCCACCCACAGGTGTTGAAAGTTGTCCAACGCTGGCTAACGCGTCAGTGAGTTCTAGCCTGGCCCATCCAGGGTAGGCTCTGATTATCTCATCACCACCATGACCGAGCCAGAACTGTTTCTGGATGGACAAACTCCGGAACATGCTGCCCCTACACCCGGGACGCCTGTTACTGCTCTGCGCCGGCAGAGCCCACCCGCCACGGGCCTGGATCCTTCAGCCTGGGGTGGCCCGTGCGCTCCTGGCCGCGTCCTCCTCAGCTGGGCCCTGCTGGACACCGACCACCGAAGGAGCCGTGGGCGGTGGGCATTCTGGACGCCGCATCCCCAGGACGCCTGGCCACAGGGAGGTGGCAGCTGCCTTTGCGCTGAAGACCAGCACGTGCTCATCAACCCAACGACTGGCGCCGGTGTCTGTGATGCAGCTGGGCGGTCCCTGTGGGAACCCGCCGTGCCCCGAACGAAAGGCTGGTTTCCCGCATGCATGAACGAGGAGCTGGTCGGGGTGGGGAGGGCGGGACGCCACGGAGACAGCACTGTCCTGCTGAAGGTGACCCTCGTGGGGCCCTCGCCCGCACGTCCATCAGTCTCACGCGTGTTTGCCCTTTTAGGTGATTAATGCTACATACAGATGATGCTTTTAGAGGCCGAGGGGTCAGATGAGAATTTTCCCCAGAATATTTCCCAGAATACTTAGAAAATGTGAATTTATAAATAGGCGGTTACGACAGATGTAACTGAGACTTAGGATGCGGTTTCCTCCAGGTTTAATTTATTATTTTGTTTAAATTGTGGAATTTCCAGGAAGGTGATCAAGTTTAGAGCCCAACCGCATGATCTTAGGTGAATCGTCTGACTTGCTTAAACCTAAGTCCCTTCACTTGCAAAATGAGAAGATGACTCATGCCTGCGTACGCAGCTCGAAAGGGTCCTTACAATAATCGCTGCTAAAACGTACGGGAAAGACGCTCAGTGAACGGCATCCTTCGCGCCAACACGGTCACAAAACAGTAGCGGCTCATTTCTGGGGGATCAGTCATCCTTCAATATGGGGGCAGGTGAAGTTAGTTGGTGTTTGTGTCTATGGTCCTTAGTTCTTTCTTAAAGGTCAAAAGAATAATGTCAGTTTATGTCATGAATGAAAAAGCAATTTGCCGTGAATGTGCAGTTACTTAACATCTCATAGGTGGTCGTGGTGCAGGTAGCCGGGTCAGAATTCCAGCGCTGCTGCGTCCTGGCTCCGGTGTCTTGGGCACATCTCGGCTTCTTCAGCCATCGTTTCTACATCCGTAAAATGGACACGCTTGTATCTATTTGGCAAGGCTCCCGTGGGGAGTGAATGAGACAACTTGTCTGCAACCTCCGAACAGGGTCTCCAGGGCATCTTCTCTTTGGAGCTCACATCCCCCGGGCTCCCCCCTCACCTCTCAGAGCCAGATGCCACGGTGTCAGGCAGCGTTGGCCTTCCGAGGCTAGAATGTTGCCTTCTGAATTTCCTAAAGCTTTTTAACATACTAGGAAGCCAAAGGC
>CAUYSK010063069.1:0-20060 GCA_963575035.1 Avahi laniger
TTTTAGCTGTCCAATTAATTTCTTTCTATTTTTGGTAGAAATGAGGTCTCGCTCTTGCTCAGGCTGGTCTCGAACTCCCGAGCTCAGAACGATCCGCCCACCTCGGCCTCCCAGAGAGCTAGGATTACAGGCGTGAGCCACCGCGCCCGGCCTATCATTTTGTTTTAATTATAGTGTAATTGTGTTCTGTCACTTGTTCTCCTTCATGTCCCCTCAGTAGCCATCTAACCATCAAACCGGAAGTTTGGTAATACAGGATTGCTTGATAATGAGACCAGAAATAAAATTTTGACATTACATTGCAAACAAAACCAGAATAATGATTTATTATTATGTATTTTTCATCTCTCTTTCCTTCTTCAAGTGATTACAATTTAATTATATTTTAACATACTTGTTAACTTGAAAAAATACTGTAACTTTTAATTTAAATTCAGTGATATAAAATGAAGTGCTTAACATATAAAAATATTAACTGATCACTTAATTGATAATTATATAAACTTAATTGCATTAATGTTTTATTATATTTTTATAAATTAACATGCAATATACAACTGAATGAAAACAATTGTCTACTTTTTAAAAAATATGGCTTTCAATATATTTTTACTTTTATTTAGCTTTTTTTTAAAAATTTTGTTTTAATTCATTCTACTGTTGTTTTTCTATTACCACCTGAGGGAAAGCAGAATGATGCAGAAGAATATACAGAAGGCCACAAATTATAAATATTGGATTTTAGATTCAGTGTGTCACTAACTGCTTAAAGTGTGACCTCAAGTAAGCTGTTCACCCTTTCTGAGCGTCAGTTCCTTTCTTTGTCCATGTAGTGCCTCTATGAATGTCCTAGATTGAAAGCATCCAGAGATAGAGATTAACATTTGAGCAATTTAATGCAAGCATTAAGAGAAACAAATGTTTAAAAAAACAAACTATGGACATCTATTATTCACATTAAAAAAAATCTTCATCAGAGGGTTAATATATAATGACATTTTAGCCATGACATTTTATACATTTCAAATTTAATCATGCTTTTTATCAAAAGTAGTTTTTTTCCTAGACAATTGGAACCTTCTCATTGCATTAAGATCATTCATTATATGGCAATACAATTATAAACTGGTTTAGGAGAAATTTTCCTTTGGAACAAAATGATTTCAAATTAATACAAGAGCAAGATAATTACTGATTCTAAGTTAAAGAGCATATACAGCACATTAAATGCAGACAAAGAAGCAAGAATCAATACTGTTGACTCCACATTCAGCAAAATAATTAGAGATATGAATTTACAAAAGGAATAAATGATAAAGACATGATCATTTATCTCTGATTGAACAGTAAAATCTGTGAGAACCTTATCAGCAGTAGCACTATCTCCTTTTCCTATGATTTTCATTTAGTAAAAGGAAAACCTACAGGGAGTAAAATCTGAAGGAAGCTGCTGCTTCAGCTTCTCCATACTTAAATAATGGTGACCTAAGTAGAAAAATTAGAATGATTCAGGCCAGCAGCCAGTAGCATGTTCAGACTCTCACTCAGACTAAATGCCTCTTGACTCCAGTGGGAAGCCACAAGTTCAGGCAAGAGGTGGATTTTAAATGGTCTCAAGTGTTAGGAGGAGTTTGAATGAGCAGACTGTGAGTTGGAAGTAGCATAGAAAGATAAGTAAAACCATATGATAAGAATTTTAACAAGACTGAATTTTAAAGACATTCAATAAATTAAAACCCACGGTGTTTTTAATTATGTAGAAAGTAGAAGGTATATGTTTACTAATTGCCAGGAGTATAAGTTAATACATGCATGCATATTATTATAAAAATGTTCTAAACTCTTTAACTCATGTGAGAGGAAACGTCTTTGTTTCTTATTCTGACAAAATTATTTGTAGACTAGAGTTAGGAGATAATTATTAAAACATCTAGGAGGCTTGTATCTAATTCAGTCTCATACAAAAGGATAGTGACTTGATATGTAAAATAATAAAAAGTAAAATATTCTTGAAGGATATTTACATCTTATTTAAAATTAGATGTCGAGTTGGAAAATATATATACATATATATTAAATGCATAGAGTCAGCCTCTTTACAGTGATCGTGATTAATGGCAAATCCACTCACTTGATAGTCTTCCCACTGAGATAGTAAAGTACGGAAGCAAGATGCCGATTGCACACCTGCAAGAACTTTCCAACTTGTGAGGCCTGCTGGAATGCTTCATGGTCACAGCCACTGTAGTCATTGCCACTTAAGAGGACAAGTAGAGAAGCTAATGTTGGTAAAGGACTAGTTACTTTATCCTTGTCACCAAGAAGATTTTGTTTAGACAATTCTCTTTGATTAAACATGGCATACTTACCATTTTTATTAATAGAAGCACGATTTAGATGGATAAAGTTTTCACAGTGTGACAAATGAGTAAAAGCAAAGGGAGGATATCACGATGGTTTCACATTCCTATTAGCCTTAAAAAGTCTCAAGAAACCACTTGTGTGTTTGACCACGACAATATATAGGTTTTAATTACAAGATGACTCTATTAGGTGTTTTAAACTTGCATAGTTACATGCTTTTACTTAGGCCATATATTGACATCAACACTTCCTAAGGCCATCAGCACTTAGGAATAAACAGGACTGCAATGAGAGGGAAGGAACTAGTTACAAGAAAACGAGATAGTGGAAGCCTGGACAGCAAAGCAAAAGCAAGTATGAGAAGCTGAATGAATAAGCACAGATACATACAAAGAAAAGAAATGTATTTATTATTCACAATATCTCATTTGCACTTCTCATTTTTAGAATTTTATCATGCCCTTAATAATAATTTGAATAATTGGACTCTTTTAAAAGAGTTTGGCAAAAGTAACAGCAAACATATTTATAGGAATTGTCTATGGCAGTTGCTATTAATAACATGTTAGGTAATACAAATATTCCATGCAGTATTTTAAGTATGTTACATATACTAATTCCATTAACCATCAACCCTAGAAATAGGTAGAGTTATTATAATTGCTCTTAGATCAAGATCTTGCTTTCTACCACAATGAAGTAATCAAAGTAGGACAGTAGATATCAATCCACGTGCCAGCTGACATGTCTGCATATTCATCTTTCCTACTTGTTTCCACTGATGATTCTCTTTGCCTCTATACAAATCAAACTCTTCCACTCAGGACTAGGACTTGGCAGTATCAGTCCTCTCCTCTCTCTTCTACAACCTCAACTTCTGCTCTACTGGATCATTTTCAGTGGCATACAACCATGCTATTTCATTTTTCTCAACTTGATCCCTATTAATTGGAAAACTAGTATTCCATTTATTTACTCCCCTTTGAAGCAAAATTCAATCAAATTCACAGTATCTGGTCCTTTTGTCCTTTCTCTCTTAAACCCACACTATCCGCCTCTAAACCTCACTACACCAAAATATTCTTGTTAAATGCCAGCAATAACCTTTATGTTGCTGAATTTAATGATCATTTTATCTGGCCTTTGGGCATCATTTGTCATGGTTGATCATCCTCTACTACTTGGTAGACTCTGTCATTGGTTTGATCACATTCAGAAATTATCTTCAGAACAGCAACATTTGAAAGATGGAAAGAAAGGAAAGTCTGGTACAGAACATAAAAATCTTCAGATAATGCAATTAGAGTTATGTAAATACATAGGTATTGAGTGTCACCCTTAAAATGTTTAGTGCCTAGGACAAGCATATCACTGGGGCCCACTTACCACATGTCCCAATATTTAGAAGTTGTAAATAGAGCTTAAAAAACCATGTTAAATAAATTCAATATGTACTGTCTTTCTATCCTGGCTTTTGTGCTTTTATGAGAACAAAATTTCTTTGGTTGCTTTATTTTTCTTTCCTAAATCATGCTTTTGTGTTTTTTGTTTCTATAATGACCTTGACTTTTACTCATTCTCAATTATCAAAAGGATTGTTGAAAGAGAAAATCTAATTGTGTTTAAAACGTGCAAGATTTTAAAATGAGTGTATTTTCATCAAAAACAAATTGAAGACAATGGGACACATTGGAAAAATAAATTATTTATATATATTTCAAAAACTGGTCATTTAAAACACCCGTTATTTACTGAAAATGATACTAAAATTAAAAATAAACAAAATGAAGTTGAAATTCAAATACAATTTATTTAAACAAATGGGGATTTTTAGTTTGTTTATTGAGAAATAAATATGTTAGTAAACATTATATAAAAATATTATCCAGTGTACATTGACTTGTGAATATAGAAAACTATTATTACTTTTCATCCACTTTATATCTAGACCACTATATATATATATATATATATATATATTAAATATCAGGTTAATTTAATTGTTTGATATAAAGTCTTCCCCAGTCACCATGTGCAACTTTTGCAAATGCCATGCTAATTCTTGATCACATCCAGAACTACAAGTTGGGTCATGATCAGAAACAAATAAAAGATTGTGTCTAGTATTGAGAAAGAATACTTTGTTATACACAAATTTGTTGTATTCTTGTTGAGAAGGATTTAACAATTTAATTTTTCTTCTTATTTGCCCTATTCCACTACTTGAATTATTTTTTCCTACATCCCTAAGTATTGTCTTTTTCACCATTAGTGCTGGCTCAGTCCACATAGTATCCTCGCAAGTGAACCTAGGCACCCTATTTCCTAAGGATATAGAACAAGATATTCAGAGAGAAGTACTCTGGAAACTGAGGGCTATTAGCCACAATGGAGGATGTCCAGGATTATAAGTAGTGTTGTTCCAGTTCTCAGTATCAGATCTGAAGGAAGTAGGGTTTCTGTACATTCTCTAATTAATTTATTTTTGAATGTTTGCAATCTGCTAGGCCCTCTAAGGAGGCCAGGGCAGAGGATTTTTTTGGGTTTTTTTTTTTTTTGGTATAATTCAATAATGTTTATTTTTCAGTGTATTTGCAGAGTCATGTAACCATCACCATAATTAATTTTAGAACATTTTCATCATCCTGAAAAGAAATCCTGTATTTATTAAAGGTCACGCCCATTTGCTCCTCATCCTCGTCAACCACACATCTCCTTTCTCATTCTGTAGACTGTCCTTTTCTGGACATTTTGCACAAATGGAATCACACAATATGTGCCCTTTCGTATCTGGCTTCCTTCACTCAGCCTAATGTCTTCAAGTTCCATCCGTGTCATAGTGTGTATCAGTACTTCATTCCTTCTTGTGGCTGAGTAATGTTCCGCTGTATGAATACTATGTACCATATTTTACTTATCCATTCATCAGATGATGAACACTGGGGCTATTTCCACTCTTTGGCTATTATAAATAACACCGTTGTAAACATTTGAACACTTCATTGTGTAGATATTGTGTTTTCATTTCACTTCTGAATGTACCTAGCAGTGGAATTGCTGGTTCATATGGTAATTCCGTGCTTAACTACTTGAGGGACCATTAAGACTGTTTTCTAAAGCAGTTGTACCATTTTTCATTTTCAGCAGCAGTGTAGGAGTGCTCCATGTCCTCACCAACACTTGTTGTCTGTCTTCTTTATTATAGCCACCCTAGTAGGTGTGAGGCAGTATCTCATTGTAGTTTTGATTTTCATTTCTCTGATGACTAATGATGATAAGAATCTTTTCATGTGCTTAATGGCCATTTGTATATCTACTTGGAAGGAATTTCTATTCAGATTCTTTGGTTTCTGGATCTAAACCATAACTCTGTGAATTATTTTTCAGTTATTATTGCATTAAAGTTATTATTTATGCCAACAATGTATCAAGTATGACAATAATATGCACCACTGATTTAAAAACTTTCTGTTCTAAAAATTTCCATGTATAGGACTGAGATGTTACGAAGGAAAACAAAACAAATTGGGATGCGGACATTCCTTCTTAATAGCACAGCTCTGGTTTTATTTGTTTTAAAGAGGGAGCTTTGTAGTTAGATTATTGGCTTGTTTTTAATATTCCTGTTGAAAAAAGTTTGAAAAACCATTGGAATACAGAGTTGAATGCAACTTGAAAAAAATTAAATCGAGATTTGTAGACTGAAATGCACCACAAAAATGTCAACTGTATATTCATATTGTTTATGTTATGCATTTTTCAAATACTTCCTTTACTACTTTAAATTTTTTGATAATAGACAGTTTTTGATTTTTGCAGGCTTTGGACTTATAGTTTTAATAGATACAGTAAGGTATCATTTAATTCCTTATCTCTCAAAGCAGCTGCGTCTTTCTTAGAATTGAATTGGCATTTCAATCTGAATATAAAGGTTCAATTTCTCAGCTATGTCCATTATTGTTTACTTTGCCAGGAACCAAAATTTAAAACATTAAGAAAAGGAATAAGGTATAAGTCAACTGAAATTTGTTTAAAGCAGGAAAAGAAAAAGAAAACCAATGTATTGCCTAAAAATATTAGAATCTGTCAGAAACACAGGAAATGCTTAGCTTTTATTGTTTAATTTTAAACTATAGATCATCAAAAGACTTATTCAAGTTTGAAGTAAACTTGGCATATGTAAATGAAATGTTTATAAAAATTGAGGGAGAACTGTTGATAATATACCTGGATACCATGGCAGAAGGACTTAATTACAAATGGTACAAACCCTTAGAGGACATTTAGCTAATGATAGTCTAGTTAATTTGGAAACATATGCCTAATGATTAATCAAAAAATAAAATATTTCACATAATTTATTACATTATTTATCCTATGTGAGACTTGAGAATCTAGTGAAAAGTTGGAAAGGGAAAAAGATAGGGTCTCAGTACTTATGGAAAAAGAATATTATTAACAATACAATCAAGTTCTCTTAACATATTTGACTTGATTGTCACACAGAAACAAGCAAGGTTGTCTTGGACTCTAGCATTATAGACATACTTCTCTAACGGTAGAGATTTAAACATTTGATCATTTGGTGATGTTACTATTATTATTTTGTTTTTATCTTTTTCTTTTTTCAGCTATGCTTTTACTAAACAGAGCAATCAGTGATATTCATTCATTCTCTTTCTCCTTCATCTTTTCACAAGAGAATATAAAGAAATAAGGATTTTAGAAAAAATAGGATTATAGAATGTTAAATTGAAATGGACTTGAGAGACAATTTTGTCCAATGTACTTATTTTATATAAGAGAAGACAAAAATTGCGATAGTTAGTGATTTGCACGTACCATAGATATTTCTCCAGAATCATTTCAACAGGTCCAATTACTAGCATTGGAGACTGAGTTTTAATTGTGAGTCAAATGACAGTGATCAAAAAGCCCTTAATGTTTTCTTCAGTTGGATCAAACTTTAAGCAGGCTGCTTTCTCCTGCTAGGCCCCTGACCTCTGTTTTCTTAAAGCATTTTGTTTAGAAACCTTGTAACTATGTTAATTATCTGCCCCTTAGATATGTAAATCTCTTTCAAAAGTAGTTAGCCAGTTTAACAACCCAGGAATTCTTTCTCAATGACCTGGGAGTCATTCCTTTGAAGTGTAATCATTGAGGAAGATAGCACCCCTATCTCCCAGTTTCTATAGAAAGATAGGGGGCTGACTTCTACAGGTGACTTGCTCCTAGTTGTTAAACTACCTTCTGTCAAAAAGAGAAAGTTTGCTCTTCTTTTGGGAAAAGACAAACAAACACAGATGGGCTGTAACTTTCCTCCCACTTCAGCTCTTAAAATCCTCCCAGTTCCTTTTTTTATTTGTTTGCTTATTGATACATAATAACTGTACATATGTATAAGATATATGTGATATTTTGATACATGCATACAATGCATAATCATCAAATCAGGGTATTTATAATATCCATCACCTCAAATATTTATCATTTCTTTGTGTTGGGAACATTTCAAATGTTCTCCCCTATTTTGATTTTGAGATATACAATAAATTACACATTAAATATACAAGAAATTAAATATACAATAAATTGTTAACTATAGTCACCCTACTGTGCTATTGAACACTAGAACTTATTCATTCTAGAGGAAGGAGCACAGGGAGAAGAGAGGTTGATTAATGGGTCCCGTCCTTTGTTTAAACAGAGCTGAGTTCAGGCCTCACCTCTCCTGCAGTACTTTGAATAAAGTCATCTTTCCTGTTTTACTTTTCTGGTACAATTTATTCTTCAATGACAGCTACATGCATTTGTCCAAATAACAACGTTAGAGCCTAGCATACCTAGAAAAATTAAGTAACTGATGAAATATTAATGTATATGTGTAGGTCTTAGGGGATGGTGTGAAAGAAACTGATAAATTTAATTTTGTTTTTGGATACAAAGGAAGATGAACAAGTATTAAGAATGGATATCAGCACTTCTCATGGAAACAGAGTATCATTAATAGTACACCTAAAGTCTCTTAACCTGTTTGTATTGATTTTTCCCACAGAAACAATCAACGTTGCTTAGATTCTAGCATTATGAATACATAGCTTCTCCTCTTTTAAAATTCTTATAAATAATTATTTTGATTTATTTACAATTACACTATAATTCATATACTTAAATTAAGAAGGTCTGATCCAGTATGACATTGATCATAATGTTTGCCTTTTCCTGTTGCAATGAATTCATGCTAGGGTAATGCATAGGTTGCTTTTTTAGTAAGCATCTTCACTTGTGGAATAACAGTTTATATCAATTGTGGAAAAAGTTATATAGGAAAAATAGTAGGTTTAACAACCTAATCATAAGGAATTCCCTGAACCAGGCACCATCCTTAGTTGACACAAATATAAATGCCAGACTCTTAGACGTTTAGATTTCTCAAAAATGAGTAATATCATTGAAACACAGCTATTTTACACAATCACCTTTAGCCTTCATGACTCATCTAGAACAAATATCAAAATATAAAGATGATAAAGATAGTAAATGAGGTAAGTTACACCAGGATTCTGCCATTTTGTGCAGTGATGATGGGAAAATGCCAATAATAGAACAAAGTTTAATTATGAACTGAGGTTAAAACCATGTTGCATTTCAATTTCTTTTAGGATTATTCTAAGTACAAGTCACTAGTCCTTACTTCTTGACACGACGAAATGGATAAATATAGGTAAATTATAACGAAAGAATACCTTTCATTGTATTTACCGTTTCCTCTACGCATATACTAAAATTCTCTCTTTAACTCTGGGGAAAATACAGAAAAGAGTACAGTAGTTACACATTTTTAAAATTTCTCATCTTGACTCAGTATTCACTTTGCGAAATTTGCTTCATGAGATGTTTGTTTACCAGATTCAAATAGTATTTTTTAATCAAAGATGTCAGTCTTTACTAATGCAGGTAGCCTAATATTTAATAAGTACCATTATAGTTGTCAATTGTGCTATTGAATTAATAATAATTTGGTATGATGTTGCAAATCTGTCTCTTTAAACAAAAGAATATCAGGCTACCATTACCTACATATACTGCATTTCTCCCTGCTTTACGTAAATTCTCTCACATCCAAAAACTGGGTGGGTTCTCAAAGTTTTGGTGATAGCCATGTACCATACTGTTTCTTATAGATGTAACATCATTACTAGATACAAAAGGTTTTTTTGAAAATTACTAATATATGTTTATTTATGTTACATGTCAACTCATAGTGTTCAACCCATTTCTAGAAAAACCACATATAAATAGTCATAAAGTGATCACACTATTTTTTTTAGACAAAGATTAGAAACTCTCAGGTATACCAGTGTAAAATATTCTAGGGATGTTTAGAGATTCTTCTGATTCTTATCTCATATTGGAAGGAAAATTGATAGGTAAAGAAGTTTGTTGATAAGCTGGAGGTTCATGGATAGGTAGTAAAATATAGAAGAATACTGCATTTTATTGGCACGATTTTCTGATGTTTTAGTATGAGTGAGTAATTAAAACTAAATAAATATTAACAGAGCACCTTGATCCTCACCTCATGCTTTTCTGGAAAGAACTCGATTAGTTCAAAGATTAAAATAGCATAAAAAAAGAAACTTTAGTTGTGTTTCAAGTAAGGCTATGATCCCATCATTTTTATATCAGTAGTTAGCGTATTATCTTTGTAGATATTCATTCAGGTGTTAAAATTTTCAAACAAGTTTTACTGTGGGTACAAAACTTTCTATAATAGTGTTACTTGTTTTAAAAAAAAAACTTGTTTTAAGCAAGAAAGAAAAAAAATTAGAGGAAAAAACAGCTTTAACCCAATACTTTGTTCCATGAAACATTTACTTAAGTTTACTTTTATTGTATATATTTAAGGTGTAAAACATGATGCTTTGATACATATATGCCTAGCGAAATAATAACTACAGTCAAGTAAATTAACATGTCCATCACTTTCAATAGTTACTTTTTTGTGATAAGAGCTCCTGATATCTACTCTCTTAGCAGGTTTCCAGTATATATTACATTATTAACTATAGTTCTTATGTTCTACATTATCTCTAGACATTCACCCTACACAACTGCAAGTTTGTATCCTTCAACTTAGTTTTTTTTCCATTTCCTCTCACTCTCTATCCCTGGTGAGGCATTAATATCTTCAAATGAATTATCTCATAAGAAAATTATGAACCTGTGTTCTCTGATCAATTGAAATTGTCTTATGAAATTTAGTGTTAATGAGTATTAAGCCCAGAATAGAACAAAGTATGTTTTTATAGTATATCGCTGAGAACTAAGCATGCTAAGCAATGTTATTTTCTTGTCTTAGATATGTTCGTAGATAACATATAAATTTATTAGTGGTAAATATATAAAAAGTAAATTTATATTATATCTACCTTTTCCCACATGGTAAACTGTTTCTAATTGAGATATATATCATACAAATAAAGCCCTTTTATGATAAATGTGTAAGAGTTTCGTCAAAATAGTGTTCTATTTTGTCTAGGCTTATACACCTAAAGCCTCAGACTAATCTTCACTCTATTCTGTACAAAGAAAGAGACTGGGCTTTAAATGTTCTTAGAAGGCACCATGGCTTTCGGCATTACACAATTCATTAGGATGTTGGGTTTGTGCTTTGTTTCATAACTCTTGAGGCAGTTGTTGTATTGTTCCACCAGCCATATGTAACGGTGTGGTGTGTATGCTGGAGTGCTGAGACATTACCCGAACCTACCCACTCACTCGGTTGCAAAAGAAACTCCACAAAATATTCTACCCACAGATTTCAATCTTCTACACAGGATAGTGAAAAGAGACCTTGGTGTATTATTAAAGTGTGTTTTGTGAACATTGTTAGCTGCTTGTAACATTGAAAGTCTGAGCTGGAGAATTTAAAAGACAAGTTATGAGCCCTCAAACATGAAATAACATGGCAAACTAAGTATTGCATATTCTATGAGGCCAGATACCAGAGCCCAGGCTGTCAGGTCAGAATGGGGACCCAACAGTCCTGGGTACACAGGATCTGAGGGTGGAGGTAAACTCCAAACACACAGATCCTCTATTTCCAACACACTTTTCTAACTCTGGGAAGTGAACTTTCCCATTTTTCTTTCTATACAGTTTCATCCTCTCCTTAAGGAAACACTTTGGATGAGAAATCTTAAAAAGGTACTAATGAGAATATAATGTTAATACATTTGAGTATGTTGAAATATTCGTTTTTCCATTTCTATCAATATTTATGAAAGGTGATAAAACAAACTTCTGACACTCTCTCTGCTTGCCTAGGGAGCACTTTTAACATATATTAGTCTCTAATTACAATGCTCCTCAAAGGAGTTAATGGGAAGATAATTAAATTTACCAATGAGGTATGGGATAATCTGTTCTCTGTGACCTATCTGTAGATTCCTGGACGTCAGCATTAAGATACCTTGAGATGCCAAGAGGATGATTTTAAGTTTAGCTTCTCAAGGGTACCCTCATTAGGCATTCTTTTGCCATAACGTTTATGCTCCAGTAGGACTTCGTTTGTAATCAATGAGTCAGCTTTGCAACTCATAAAAGCCAAAATTACTTATATAACAGTAATAAAGTAATTTAAGAAAAAACTGTAAAACTCAGTCAGTTAATAATAACTTTTTCAAGTAACCATGCCAGGTGGTAACTTAATGTTTTCACTTTCTAATATAATTTATATAATTTAAAAGAATATGAAAATGCCACATGGCTTTCCTTTTACTCCTGTGAGTTAAACTCAGTTAATACATTCAGTTTTTAATATTTAATATTAATATTTAATATAATTTAATTTAATATGAATAATATTTAATCCTTTCAAAATGATGTAGCTTTATTTTGATTAATTGATTTACCATGCATGTGGGAAACATTTCCTAAATTGATTTTATTTAAAGGTTGGTTGGCATTTTTTTTTAAACCCTCGAAGGTATACAAAAGTTGCATAACTAGTTCATTAAACATCTGTATACCTTTACTTATATTCGTCAGTTTTCATTATTTTGCCACATTTACTATATTCTCCCTTTTTCCTCTCTCTTTCTTTCGCTCTTTCTCCCTCCTTTTTTTCTTTTCTCTATCTCTCCTTTTCTCTGATATTTTTCTCCTTTGGTCAAACCATTTAATAGTAAGTCACAGATACCATGATTCATTATCCCATAATAATTCAACATGTGTCTCCTAAGAACAAAGACATTCTATTACATGTCCAGTAAAATTTAATATATTTAGAAAATTCAACATTGATATAATTATACTGCCTATATTCCAATTTTGCCAATCGTGCCAATAATATAGTTTAAATACATTTTTTCAATTGATCCAAAGCAAGATAATGCATTTTATTTACTTGTATGTCTCTTTAGCCATCTTTACCCATGAACAGTTCCTCAGCTTTTCTTTGTATCTCATGACACAGACATTTTTAGAAGACATTTTTATTTGGATTTGTCTTGTTTCCTTATGACTATATTCAAATTATGCATTTTGGGCAATAATTCTACATATATAGTATTGAGCTTTCCATATACGACACAATAAGGGGACTATAATGTCCATGACACCCATTGTTTATGTGTTAATTTGAGATATTTAAAGTGGCATCTTCCATATCAATACATTAATAAGTAGTATTTTGAGATATTCTGAGATTATTTAAATATCCCATTCCCCATAAAATTCAAACTGATGATTTTAGCATTTATCAATAATTATTTCCTGAATCAAGTATGAAAACTGGTGCAGGGATATTTCTTGAACTCCTGACCTCAAGCAATCCACCCGCCTCCACTTTCCGGAGTGCTGGGATTACAGACATGAGCCACCACGCCTGGCCTTGTGCAGGGGTATTTCTAAAGGCTGTTATTCTCGTACACACCTTTATTTATGTATTTATTTATCTAGTTATAATTACTGTAAGCTCACCCAGCAGATTTAAATCTATTATTTTTACTCTACATTTTCATGCTGAAATTCTCCCAGAATTTGCCAGTGAGAGCTACTTTAAACTGACTGGTCCCTCCCCCATCTTTAATAGTATTTTCTTACTTTCTGGCTTAATGAAATATTTCAAGTTTGCTTTCTCCCAGCTTTGGAATAGATAATTTCTTCAAAAATTCTTTGTTCTTTTACATGAGGAATATTTTTGAGAAGCGAGATATAATTTCTTGATGTATTCATTCCTTACTGGAGTGGCACTGCAGTTGGATCCCTTTAACAAAAGGAACTATAGGTATGTAGATTGGTAGGAAGGTGGGTGGCTAGATAAATGGGTTTTTTTTTTTAAAATAATGAGTGTATGCTGATATCTTTAATTGTAAACCAATGCTACAGGGTTCACCCTAGCATTTATCAACCTCCTCTATTCCATATGTGTATTTCTCTTTTCTCAAAACATGATTACTGGCCTCTCATAATGCTTAATTTTACAATATGTATGACCCTACTGAAAATAAAAGTATTAAAACAGCAGGTCTAAACAGCTATCCTTGAAAAGATCCGCTTGTGAGACTGGCTCTTGGCTGGCATCTGGGAATGTGGATTTCAGGAGGATTCCTACACCCTAACTGATAATGGGTGCTCATTCTGGCTAAACTGTTTGGGGAAGCCATACAGTTTATACTGAACACCTGCTTTCCATCTGGGAGTCTCGAGTTTTTGTGCATCCCAGACAGAGTCTGCCTATGTGACCGGGCCAAATAAAAACTGTGGGTGATGATTCTGTAACAAGCTTCCCAGTTGACAACATTTCACATGTGTTTTCTTGTTTGAGGAAATTATGTATGTCCTGTGTGATTCCACTGGAAGAGGATCATTTGAAAATTGTGCCTGGTTTCTCCAGATTTTGCATCATGTACTTTTCTTTTCGTTGGTTTTGTTCTGTATCCTTTTGTGAATAAATCACAGTTGTGGGTACAACTACGTGCGAGTCCTGTGAGTCCCTCAGGTCGTCTTGAGGACCTCTGATATGCCTACAAACAGAAAATCTCTAAGGATGTTTTTTAAATTATAGTTTTTTCCTGTCATTAGACTGAAAGTGCATAGTCATAAACTATTTTTTTTTATCTTTTTACTTTGAAATAATTTCAAATTTACAGAAATGGCAAAAAGAGTACAGAAAAATCTGTGGACTTTTCACCAAGTTTCCTACAATGGTTATATTTTATGTAACTATAATATAATATCAAAGAAGGGAATTGACATATGTGTACGTATGTGGTTCTGTGCCATTTTATCACATGTGTAGATTCATGTAACCATCGTGACAATCAACCTATAGAACTATTTCTTCAACACAAAGATCCCCTTCTGGCTACTCATTTGTAGTCACATCTAACCCCCTGCTTACCATTATACCCATTGCTGTAAATACTGATATGTTTCCATCTTCATAATTTTGTCATTATGAGAATGCTGTATAATGAATTCATATAGTATGTGGCTTATTGACATTGGCTTTCTGCACAGAATAATTAATATGAGATTAAACAGGTTACTGCCTGTATAAGCAGCCCACTCCGTTTTTGCAAAATTAGTAAACTTTTTTTTAGAGCAGTTTTATGTTTGCAGCAAAATTACAGAGTTCCCATATACTCCATCCCCCTACATATGCACAACCTTTCTTACTATTGATATCCTGCACCACAGTCATGCATTTGTTATAATCAATGCACCTACATTGACACCTCACCACTCAATGTCTGTATTTTTCATAGGTTTTTCCCTTGATGGTGTACTTTCTGTAGTTTTGGACACACATGTAATGGCATGTATCCACCACTGTAGTATCATACAGAATAGTTTCACTGCCCTAACAATCCTCTGTGCTCTATTTATTAATCTTTGACATCCGTTAATCTTTTTATTGTCTCTATAGTTTTGCCTTTTCTAGAATTTCATATAGTTGGAATCATACAATATGTAGCCATATATTGGATTCTTTCACTCAGTAACATGAATTTAATGATCCTCTATGTCTTTTTATAACTTGATAGCTCTTTTTTTTAGTGCTAAATAATACTATATGGTTTGGGTGTACCAGAGGTTATTTTGTATTCACCTACTTCAGTATATCTTGATTCCTTCCAAGTTTTGGTAATTATGAATAAAGCTGCTATAAACAACCATGTGCAGGTTTTTGTGTGACATAAGTTTTCAATTCATTTGTGTAAATACCAAGCATTGTAATTGCTAAATTCTATGGCAAGAGTGTGTTTTGCTTTCTAAAAACTGCCAAACAGTCTTTCGAAGTGGCTACACTGTTTTTGCACTCCCACCAGCAATGAATGAGGGTTCCTTTTGATCCACATCTTCATCAGCATTTGGTATTGTCAGTGTTTTGGATTTTGGCCATTCTAATAGGTGTGTAGTAGTATATCATTGTTAAAGTAATTTACAAATCCCCAATGATGCATGGTGTTTAGCATCTTTTCATAGCATCTTTACTATCTTTGTATCTTTTCTTACGAGGTGACTGTTTAAGTCTTTGTCCATTTTTTTTTAAAATTGGGTCATTCATTTTCTTATTGAATTTTAAGAAGTCTTAGTATATTTTGGATACTAGTCTTTTATCATATGTGTTTTTGAAAATATTTTTCTCCAATCTGTGGCTTGTCTTTTCATTCTTTTAACATTGTCATGCACAACTAAAGTTTTTAGTATTAATAAAGCCTCATTTGTCAGTTCTTTCTTTAATGGATAGTGCTTTTAGTGTTGTATCTAAAAGGTCATCATCATACCCAATGTCATCTGGGTTTTCTTCTATGTTATCATTTAGGAGTTTTTTTATTTCTTTTTAGACATGGGGTCTCATTCTGTTTTTCAGACTGGACTAGGCTCCTGGTCTCAAGTGTTCTCCTGCCTAACTAGCTACTGAGTAGCTGGGACTATAGCCCTGCACCACTGTGCTCAGCTTTCATCTAAGAGTTTTATAGTTTTGTGTTTTACATTTCAGTTTATAATTTAATTTTTGTGAGGGATATATGGTATATGTCTATGCGTTTTCTTGCCATGTGGATGTTCAGTTGTTCCCTCCAGCACCATGTGTTGAAAAGACTATGTTTGCTCTATTGTGTTACCTTTGCTCCTTCATTATATATCAGTTGACTCTATTTATGTGGGTCTATGTTCTCTATTCCATTACATTAATCTGTTTTTCACCAATATCACACTGTATTGATTATTATAGTTTATAGTATAGTTTTGAAGTCAGGTAATATCGGTCATCTGACTTTGTTCTTTTCCTTCAATATTGAACTGGCTATTTTGGGTATTTTGCCTCTCCATATAAACTTTAGAATCAGTTTGTCAATATGAACGAATAACTTTCTGGGATTTTGATTTGGAGTGCATCGACTCCATAGATCAAATTTTGAACAACTGACATCTTGGCAATATTGTGTATCTATGAACATGAAATATTTCTTATTTTCAGTCCTTTTGTATATCTTTCATCAAAGTTTTATAGTTTTCCTTATATAGACCTTGTTTGTACATATTTTGTTAGGTTTATACCTGAGCATTTTATTTGGGGGGTGATAATATTCATGGTAGTATTTTTTTAAATCTGAAATTTTACTTGTTCATTGCTGGTATATATGAAAGTAATTGATTTTTGTATATTAGCCTTATATTCTGCCATTTTACTATAATCACTTATTAGTTCTAAACGTTTTTGGTCAATTCTTTAGGATTTTCTACATAGATAATCATGCCATGTACAAACAAAGACAGTCATTTCTTCTTCCGCAATCTGTCTACTTTTTATTTATTTCCCTTTCTTGTCTTATGGTATTAGCTAGAACTTCTCACTCTTATTGTGCTGAAAAGCAGTGGTAATGGAACAACCTCACCTTGTTTGTGATCTTAATAGGAAAGCTTGAGTTTCTCCCAAGCAAGTATGATGTTAGGTTTTTTGTAGATATCCTTATCAAGTTGAATACATTCCCTTCTTATTGAAAGCTTTTTAATCATGAATGGATGTTGAATTTTGTCTAATGCTTTTTTTTCATCTATTGATATAATTATATGATTTTTATTATTTAGCTTGTTGATGGTGAAGGATTGCATTAATTGATATTCATATATGAGCTAGCCTTGCATATCTGGGAAAAATACCACTTGGTCATGGTGTATAATTCTTTTTATACTCTGTTGGAATCAATTTGTTAAGATTTGTTGAGGATTTTTTCTTCCATGTTCATGAGAGATACTGGTTTATAATTTTCATTTCTTGTAATATATACATATGGTTTTGGCATTAGGGCAATGCTAGCCTCATAGAATGAGTTGAGAAATATTCCCTCTTCTTCTATTTTCTGGAAGAGATTGTAGAAAATTGATAGAATTTCTTCCTTAAATGCTTGGTAGAATTCACCAGTAAACACATCTGAGCCTGGTGTTTTCTGTTTTGAAAAGTTATTAATTATCGATTCATTAATTTAAATAGATATAGGCCTGTTCAGGTTATTTTTTCATGTATGTTTTGGTGGTTGTATCTTTCAATGAATTGGTACATTTCATTTAGATTATCAAATTTGTCAGCATAGAATTGTTCATAAAAACCCTTTATTATACTTTTAAGATCCATGGGATGGCCCATGGATCCATAGTGATGTCCTCTCCTTCATTTCTGATATGAGTAACTTAAGTCTCACTCTTTTGTAGGTAGTCTGGCTAGAGGCTTATCAATTTTGTTGACATTTTCAAAGAACCAGCATTTTGTTTCATAGATTTTCTCTTTCAAGTTCCTATTTTCAGTTTCATTGATTTCTGCTCTACTTTTTATTATTTTTTCTTTCTGCTAATATTAGATTGAATTTGTGCTTCCTTTTCTAATTCTCTAAGGTAGAAGCTTATATTATTTATTTTCTAATATATGCATTCCATGCTATGAATTTCCCTCTAAGCACTGCTTTTACTGTATCTCATAAATTTTTTTTTTTTTTCTGAGACAGAGTCTCACTGTGTTGCCCGGGCTAGAGTGCTGTGGTGTCAGCCTAGCTCACAGCAACCTCAAACTCCTGGGCTCAAGCAATCCTTCTGCCTCAGCCTCCCGAGTAGCTGGGACTACAGGCATGCGCCACCATGCCTGGCTAATTTTTTTTCTATGTATTTTTAGTTGTCCAATTAATTTCTTTTCATTTTTAGTAGAGACGGGGTCTCTACTAAATCAGCTCTTTCTCAGGCTGATTTCAAACTTCTGAGCTCAAGCAATCCGCCCGCCTTGGCCTCCCAGAGTGCTAGGATTACAGGCGTGTGTATCTCATAAATTTTGATAACTAGTATTTTCATTTTCATTTAGTTCAATATATTTTAAAATTCATCTTGAGATTTTTCTTTGTTATATACAGGTATGTTGTTTAATATCCATGTTTTTGGGATTTTCCAACTATCTTTCAGTTATTAATTTCTGGTTTTATTTCATTGGTTGTCCGAGAGTAGACATTGCATAACTTCTATTTTTTAAAAAATTTGTTACCTTGTGTTTTATGACATAGAATGTGGTCTATCTTGGTAATTGTTCTGCATGCACTTGAGAAGAATTTATAATCTGCTTGTATTGGATGAAGTGATCTATAGTTGCCAATTATATCCAGTTGATTGATGGTGCTGTTGAGTTCAACTGTGTCCTTACTGATTTTTAGCCTGCTGGATCTGTCCATTTTTGATGGAGAGGTGTTAAAGATTCTGACCATAATAGTCCCAGAGATTTTATCTTATTTTTCCTAAAAGATTTATAGTTATTGTTTTACATTTAAGTGTTATACATTTTGAGGTAGTTTTTGTATAAAGTATGAAGTTCAAGTTGAGGTTGATTTTCTTGCCTGTGTATGTCCGATTGCTCTAGGACTATTTGTTGAAAAGCTGCCTTTGCTTTAGTGAATTGCATTAGCACCTGTGTTACAAATCACTTGGCTGTAGGTGTAGTTGTGGGCTCTTTCCGAGCTCTTTATTTTGTTTCATTTATTCATGTCTACCCCTTTACCAATAATAAATAATCTTGAACACAGTTGCTATATAATGTCATCAAATCAGGGAGCGTATTCCTCCCACTGTGTTCCTTTCCGTATTGTTTTAGGTATTCTGTTTCCTTTATTTTTCATATAAGTTTTAGAGTAAGCTTGTATATATATATATATATATATATAAATGATGGCCGGGCGCGGTGGCTCACGCCTATAATCCTAGCTCTCTGGGAGGCCGAGGCGGGCGGATTGTTTGAGCTCAGGAGTTCGAAACCAGCCTGAGCAAGAGTGAGACCCCGTCTCTACTAAAATTAGACAGAAATTAATTGGACAACTAAAAAATATATACAAAAAATTAGCTGGGCATGGTGGCACATGCCTGTAGTCCCAGCTACTCGGGAGGCTGAGGCAGAAGGATTGCTTGAGCCCAGGAGTTTGAGGTTGCTGTGAGTCAGGCTGACGCCACCGCACTCACTCTAGCCTGGGCTAGTCTCATGGTGTTTAATGTTAATATTCATTCTTTTAAACCTTTAAGATGCTTTAAGTTTTCCGTTTTGAAAAAAATCATACTTTAGTGCATGTACTAATTTTAGAGAATATTTTATCAAATTAAAAAACATACTTGTAAAAATATTATTAATGGCACATTTCTGCACAAACAAATATTTT
>CAUYSK010063070.1:0-23299 GCA_963575035.1 Avahi laniger
CCGTGGCATCAGCTTAGCTTACAGCAACCTCAAACTCCTGGGCTCAAGCAATCCTCCTGCCTCAGCCTCCCAAGTAGCTGGGACTACAGGCATGCGCCACCATGCCCAGCTAATTTTTTCTATATATTTTTAGTTGTCCAGTTAATTTCTTTTTTTATTTTTAGTAGAGACAGGGTCTCGCTCTTGCTCAGGCTGGTCTCAAACTCCTGAGCTCAAACAATCCGCCCGCCTCGGCCTCCCAGAGAGCTAGGATTACAGGCGTGAGCCACCGCGCCCGGCCAAGATGCTTAATTTAATTGCACCTGCCGCTTTTTTAGTAGATAAAATTTTCCCATTCTCATTCCCACAAAAGTTTTGATATTAGATATACAATTAATTTGAAGTTTTGGTTGTTCTCTGTATTCTAATTATGTTGAAGGTGTGGTTTTTTTGTGTAGGTTTTGTTGTTGTCCATGTTGTTCTATATTGTTTTTGGACGATGTATGGGGAGATTTGAATAAAGGCAACTACCATTACCCTCAGCAGACCTGTAGGTCTAACTTACTTTTTATTTTTAAAACAAAAATGTTTCCTCTTTTTTTTTCTTTTTGTCTAACTTACTTTTTAAAAGCATCATCCTGCCTGTCGGCGGGAGAATGGATCATAGGTAGAATTAGGGAACCAGTGATTCAGGGGAGGGGTGTCCATGACATGGGCAGAGGTAGAAGAGGTGAGAGGTGGCTGGATTTGGGACACGTGTTGAAGGTAGAGCTGACAAGCTGTGCTAAAGGATTGGATGTGTGGGGTGAGGAAATGAAGAGGCCAAGGATGACCAGCAGCGGGTCAGTAGGCGCTGGCCAGCTGTCGCTTGCAGGGGGGTGGCTGGACTATGAGCCTCGCTCCTGAGCACCGTTGTTCTCTCTCAAGGTTACAAGCCAGAGGAAGGGAAACGAGGGGACGCTTGTGAAGGTGACAGTGGGGGACCCTTTGTCATGAAGGTAAGCTTCTCAAAAGGCCAAGCCCTGGTGGGTAGATCTTCCAGGGGTGGAGAGAGTTGGGTGAGGAGGAACTCTGGTATTCAAAGTTACCTTGACTTTAACTCTGTTGGAAACCCAATCTTTCTTCCTCAGAGCCCCTTTAACGACAGATGGTATCAAATAGGCATTGTCTCATGGGGTGAAGGCTGTGACCGGGATGGGAAATATGGCTTCTACACACACGTGTTCCGCCTAAAGAAGTGGATACAGAAGGTCATTGATCGGTTTGGAGGTTAGAAGGCCACTCACATTCTGGTCTCCTCACTGTAAAATCACAGTAACTAATCCCGTGGAAGACTTATTTTTGTGGTTTGTTTCTAGAACTATAGTTCCCAATAAAAGTCACACTTTTCTCAATGATCCTCAGTGCTCCCAGTGCTATTCGTGGGCAGCTCTCTGGACTGGGCTCAGGACGAACCAGTAATACTGCTGGATAAACAGGATTTAAGAAACCACCACTTTCAGAACAGGCCAGATGGTGCAGATGGTGGGGAGGGGAAAAAAACAAGAGGGCCAGGTGGGAAGGTCAGAAGGGAGATGGCAGGTGGAATTTATGAGCATTTAAATGTTCCACACTCAGGGCTTTAATGGATTATCTCACTTAATCCTCACAAGAGGTAGGTAAGTAAACTGAGATGTGGAGAAGTACCTTGTCCAAGGTCATACAGCTAGTAAGTAAGGTCAAAGTAGGACTTGAAACAGAAGATAGAGTGAGGCCTGTGCTTTCAGTTGCTTTGCTGTAAGGGCCATAAAGAGCTTGTTCTGGGATTGGAGAAGAGGCAGAATAAGGGTAGTGAGAGGGGACTAGATACATCTTTCTCTTTACCTCAGACTTTCCTGGCAAGTCCCTGCATCCTTCCTCGTGTCATTAAAATGTCAGACTTATGCCCCCAAAAGGCTCAGTGTTTAAATGTCTTCATTTGAGAGTATCGTGGGACATATAGTGGCTAGGAGCATAGGCCCTGGCGTCAGACTGCCTGGGTTCATATTCTGGCTCCCGCCTCAAAAGAAGTAACTACAGTGGAGTCACCTGGCCTCCTTGAATCTGTTTCCTTTACTGCCATTCTTTGGGCTTCAAGGGGATTGGTCCCACGACCCCCCCCCATGGATTCCAAACTCCGTATATGCTCAAACCCCTTATACAAAATGGCATAATATCTATAAATAACCTACATACATCCTCCCGTATACTTTAAATCATCTCTAGATTTCTTACAACACCAAATACAATGTAAATGCTGTGTAAATAGTTATATTGTTTTTATTTGTATATTTTCATTGTTGTATTGTTATTTTTTATTGTTTTCTCTCCCCCATTTCTAACCTACAGTTAGTTTAATCTGTAATGCAGAACCCACGGATATGAAAGGCCAACTGTGTATTAAAAGACGTGCATGACATTACTGACCTTGCAAGGTTATGAGCATCAAGGGAGAGAACTGACATAGTGTACTTAGCACAGTGTCTAGTACCCCGGCAAGCTCTCCATAAATCGCTGCCGCCTGTGTTCTCACTACGCCTGCCGAGTGGGCTGGGCATCCTGCCTGGCTGCTCAAAGTCGCTCGGCCACCGACCTCCTCCCTCCTCTGGCCCCTGCAAATAGCCTATGAGTGGAGTTGTTCCTTCCTGGAATTTTCCCTCACACAGCAGTTATCAGACTGGAGCAATTTGTTTTTCCAAGAAATGGTACCTCAAGGGTATATAAGTGGATTCATAATTTGGACAAATTTAAACATTATGAGTCATAGACCTTCAAAGATGCCCTTTGAAAGCACATTCTTCAAGGTTATTGTTGGCAGAGGTCACTGGTGCAGGACGGAGCATGGCTGTGTGTTGAGATGTCTCGCGTTCTGTCCTCTCATTCTTTGGTCCTGATTGTCTGCAAAGCGGGGTGAAAACTGGGAATTCAGTGAGCTTGCAGGATCTTGACAGCCAGAGGTTTAACCAGAGCAAGGGGGAAGGGATTAACAACTAGTTAATACCCAGACCTGCTTATTAAACAAGGGCACATATTCTCACGTGACTGTCTCTCTCCAACACAGCTGTCAGTGTTGTAAGCTCTGGACACTTGGGTTTTTCAAATCAGCTGTGTTAATTAATTCCAGCCCCAAGTGCAGCCACTCTTTCTAAATATGTCCTTGTACTAAAGTACTGAACTCCTCCATCGTCCCTTCTATGAAACATACCCACTCCCATGTTCCCATTATAGGGGAGAGAGGAAAGTTTAATTTCAGTAGGTGTAGGGGCCACCTGAAAATGGTTAACTGGAACAAATAGAGCATTCATTTGATGGAAAACTAAGGATTCATTTTTAATCAGTCTTTCATTTCTTGAGTAGAAGGTGGGCTATGAGAGAAAAGTTCCTTTGAATTTTTTGACTGCCCAGAAAAGTTCCAGGTTCCCCCTGAATCTGGAACCTTTGTCCTGAACAGTTTTTCCGAGTGTGGAGTTCATTCCAGAGGTGAATACTCAGTTGACTTTTGGTCCTTCCTCACGCTGAATGTGAAGCAACTGTTAGTCTTGACCAAGAGAGACTCAAGATAGCCAGGCAGGAAACTACTAAGCTCTCTTAACCTCCATTAGTCAAATGAACCCAAATCCAGTTGCAGCATGAGAACCACTATGGCCTAGCCAATCCCTGGCTGCAACCTTGCATGCATTTGGGCAGCAAAGTGGTACGATGCCTAAGAGCTCCTTGAAACCATCGCGGATGATGGGAGGGAAGTCACAACCAAGACCTCGAAACGGGGAAGGATGAGATTTCTCTGCTCCCCTAGGAGCTGCATGTAGAACACAGGAAAGGTGAGTTCCTCCTATTCCAAAGGAGTAAAAGATAGCTCCGAAAATGTGAGCCAAAAAAAGGTGAAGGCTCCGTAAGCACTAATTAACCTTTAAGTGGCTAAATACCTGACTGCTGCCACAATGGGTGACAGAACTGCCCAACACTCCCAAATATGGAGCATCTTGGGAGACAAGTATAGTTAATGCAAACTTTATTTATAAAAGACTCTTAAATTAGTTGTATCATGCCATGCATTCATACAGAATACAGTGACCCTTCAGGGCACAGGGAGAGGAGCTCACAAACTGAAAGGAAAACTATTAAAGAGTTTCTAACAGCTAGGAAAGATTAGGACAATTTTACAAATGAGCAATTAAAAATAAAACAAAAGAAAAAGGATCTGGAAGCTAGTCTGAGCTGAGAGGAGGGCAGCTGTTTACAAGTCTGTACACTAAACTAACCCACAGACAGTCTTCTAGCGCGGTGGGACGCCGAAGGGGAGAAGCGGAGTATGTGCAAATGCTTGTGCCACACGACTCCTCCCCCAGCCCCACGGCATGATACATACAACCAGTTTGTGTACACTAGGCCTGCCGAGGCCACTTTAAACTATGAGGACTCCTAGTTTAGTAAACTAAAGCTGCAGGTGCCAGGGGAATGGGCAGCTTCATTTGCGACTGCTCTTTATTCTCTCCAGTCTTTTTTTCAAGTCATCGATGTTAGCTGTGGAGGAGGAGGATGTGGTCATGGTTCCTGAAGAGTGAATCTGGTTAGAATCCAGGTCTGAATGCTGGTGCTGCTCCCGTGACTCCCGGAGCTGAGAGAGTTTGCTGTGGAGCATGTCTGTGGAGGAGGCGACAGCAGGAACTGCTGGTTTGGAGAGCAACGAAGTCAATGGAGGCCGATCGTCCTGCTATTGGGAAAAAAGGAGACGCTGTCTCAGATCAGGTCAAGATGCAGCTCCAGAACACACACCAAGACTGAGTCACTTCTCTGTGGGCCAGCCTGCCCCTTATCTGCTTGTCACTGCCCTCCCTGACCCACACAGAAGGAAAGGAGCAGTACCTTTGCATTGTCCAGACCACACCGCTGTCGGAGGATCTTTAGCCTTTCCAGGTAGACAGATGGTCCCACCTCTTCTCCATTTGTGTTACCTATGGAGGTCACTGTGCTCGTGGGAGTGGGTACACACGTGACCTCCATCTGAGGGGAGATGCCTAGAGAGGAAAATGTACAAAGAATATTCAGATACACACATACTCCCCCTCCTACTAAACTGCCTTAGTTAATCTGCCACCAAAGAGAACAAGTAAGAGTTTACTGGGCTTGAATATTGCCATTGTACTTGAAAACTAAAAAATCCACAAGAATCTCCCTGGAGTTGGTGATAAAGGGTGCTCTGAAATACACAAGATAAGCTTCAAGAGAACTTTAAGAATTGATACAGAAAGGCAGAATGTAACCTGGGCCATCCATCTACACATCCTGGGTCATGTGGGGAGTTGTGTTCCAGTAATTCCAGGGTTGACTTGGGCAATCCAAAAAAACTAAGCTACTCCTGAGGATATTGTAATTGCCCAACTAAAAAACCTGAGGACCTTAAATGTTCAGGAGAATTGGATTAAGTTTAGCCCAGTTGACACACAGGGGCAAGCTCTTATCCAACTTGTGAAGGAAGCAAGGAGCTTAAGCTATGTTGTACTCATGGGGAAGAGAGGGAGAAACTGAGGTGTCCCACAAACAGATAGGGAACAGGAACCTGACTATCTGTATCCCCATCACTAAGATAAATATTCTGGGCTGGGCGTGGTGGCGCATGCCTGTAGTCCCAGCTACTCGGGAGGCTGAGGCAGAAGGATTGCTTGAGCCCAAGAGTTTGAGGTTGCTGTTAGCTTGGCTGATGCCATGGCACTCTAGCCCAGGCAATGGAGTGAGACTCTGTCTCAAAAAAAAAAAGATAAATATTCTGGCAGGAGGGGAAAACCAAAAACTAAACCGAAACAAACAGCAAATCACAGTTCCTAAAATTTCTGAGAAGGAACAATCATAAATTACAGGCATTTAAAATACCCAATTTGATATCAATGAAAATGTATTAGGCTCAAAAGATAAGGTACTGGGAGAGAAAACTGCCTTATGGTAGGCAGAAAAGTAAAACTGGTTACTCCAGGGGAAAAGGAAGGATGTTGAACATCACCAGAGAGGACTCTGGAAATAAGAAAAGGATGCCTATCCTGACAAAACAAACCATGGTATGTCCAGTTGTCACATTCTATTTGACATTTTGTTCACCACACATCAAGAAAAACACTCTTAAGGTCTTGCAGAAGGATAATTTAAGGTGTCAAAAAAAAAATTCAACTGTTTTAGAGAACACAGTTTAACCGAAGCTTCAGCCTCACAAGACGTGCTGAGAGAGAATACGATAGGTGTCTGAAAACCACGGAGGGAGGCGCTTTATAGGCAAACTCTTATATGTAAGAGTAGGTGAGTTTCATTGAACTCAGAAAGAACATAGGACTGGTGAAGGGACTTTTGCAGATGGGTCTGTCTTTTCTTGGTTTAAGGCTCGTGACAGCTATTTTCAATAACTGAAACCTCCTAAATCTGTCTTTTGTCTCTAGATCTTGTGAGCAGTAATTCTCAAACAGTGCCTTTTTCATTGTGGGGACAATAATATTTCAGCTGAAACTTACTTATAGCATTCATTCACATCATCGAACAAATACAGTCATGTGTTGCTTAATGACAGAGATATATTCTGCGAAATGCATCCTCAGGCAATTTTGTATGTGCAAGCATCATGTGGTATACCTACATAGACTTCGATGGCATAGCCTACTGCACACCTAGGCTGTACGGTAAGGCCTATTATTCCTAGGCTACAAACCTGTACAGCATGTTTTTGGACTGAATACTGTAGGCAACTGTAACACAGTGGTAAGTATTTGTGTTTCTAAACATAGGAAAGGTACAGTAAAATGCTGTAAATGAAAAAATGGTACACCTGTATAGGGCACTTACAATATGGAGCTTGTAGGATTGGAAGTTGCTCTGGGTGAGTCAGTGAGTGAGTGGTGAGTGAACGTGAAGGCCTAGGACGTTACCGTACACTACAGTAGAATTTATAAACACTGTACACTTAGGCTACATTAAATTTATAAAAAAATAAATTAACTGTGCTACAACATTATGATGTCTATGATGTAACTAGGAGTTAGGAATTTTTCAGTTTCATTATAATCTTAAGGGACCACTATCATATATGGGTCCGTCTTGGACCAAAACATTGTTAACCAGCATATGACTAGAGCTACTGAATGCCTACTATGTGCTAGGCAACAAAACAGACAAAATCCTTCCCCTGGTGGATTTCAAATTCTAGCAGAGACAGATGCCAAACAATTAACCTACTTAATACTAACTACATTATATGGTACGCTAGCGGTGGTAAGTGGTATGGTGGTGAGGGGTAGGTCATAGGTTTAAAATAAGGTCTCACCAAGAAGGTGGTATCTGAATAAAGATCTGAAAGAGGAAAGGGAGCTAGCCAACAAGGCCATCTTAGGAAGGGCATTCTGTGAGTAAGAAACAGCGAGTAAAAGGCCCTAAGAAGGCACATGCGTAGGGCGGTCCAGAAGCAGCAAGGGGGCTGGAAGGGTTGGAGTGCAGTGACAGTGGGAGAGTAGGGAATGAGGTCCTTGAAGTATTGGCAGGTCATATAACACGGGACTTCAGAGACCTGGTGAGGCCTTTTGCTTTGGCTGAGTGAAAGGGAGAGCCTCTGGAAACTGGCTGAGGAGTTGTTTCGATGCTGTGTGTAGAAATGAATAGAGGGAGGCAAGGGTGGAAGCAGGGGATAAGGTAGGAAGACAGTGCAATAACCCCGGTGAGAGACAATGTCCAGACTAAGGTGGTAGTGGTGCAGGTGAGAAGTGTGGGTGGATTCTGCATATAGTTTGCAGGTAGAGCCAAAAGGATTTCCTGACAGAGGAAGAGAAGGCTCAAAAGCTTTGGGTCTGAGCAAACTAGAACAAAGTTGCCATCAACAAAGATGGAGAGAAATACAAATGGAGCAGGTTTCGGGGGAAAATCAGGAGTTTTTGACATGTTGAGTTTACAGTGTCTACTAGAAACCCAAGAGGAAATATCATGCAGGATACTGCAGTTTGGAGATCACAAAGGTGGTCTAAGCAGGAGATTTAAAAAAATTGGGCCTCAGGCTCACATCTGTAATCCCCCAGTACTTTGGGAGGCCAAGGTGGAAGGCTAAGGGTTTGAGACTAGCCTGGGCAACATAGCAAGACCTCGTCTCTACAAAAAAATAGAAAAAAATTAGCCAGGCATGGTGGCATGCACCTGTAGTCCCAGCTTCTCGGGAGGCTGAAGCAGGAGGATGACTTGAGCCCAGCCGTTCAATGTTGCAATGAGCTATGATCATGCCACTGCACTTTAAGCCTGGGTAACAGAGCAAGTAGACCCTGTCTCTTAAAAAAAAAAAAAAGAAAAAAAGAAAGAAAAGTCAGGGAGAGCAAGAATCAGTCAGAGGCCGAGAAGGAATGGTCAGTGAAGCCAGAAGAAAACCAAGATAGTGTGGAGAACTGGAAGCCAAGTGAAGAAATTGTCCTAAGGGCAGGAAACATTTACCATTGTCAAATACTGATGATGGGTTAGTGACTTAGAATTGACCACTGACTTCATTTTTGCAATGGGAAGATCAATGGTGACCATTAAGTATTGAGGTTCAAGGATATGAATTTAAACCAACCAAATCTTCAGCTTCCTGAGCTGTGAGCTATTTTGAGCTTATTCTTGGAGCTACTAAAGGAAGCTATACCTGTTGAAGTGGGAATACGGCCTTTGCCCTCCCTCTCCATCTCAATCACTCGAAGGCCCCTCTCAACGTAGCTCTGGAAGAATTGTGAGGAATTTTTCAGAAACGGTTCAATATCGGCATCTGAATATTTCTTCTTATATTCATATAACTCCGCTAAGCCCTGGTGAACAAGAAAAAGGAGGAGGTGGGGATGGATGTTAGCGTCCCTTTTTCCATAAAGCAGATAGATACCCATTTTGCATAACCCTTTCACTCTCACCTCTTTAGTGTTCTCTTTAGAGCCAATCTTCTTAAAAATCTCAGCTAAGAAATCATTTACTTTGGCCTTTGATGACTTTTCATCCTGAAAAGTTGAAAGACAAAAGGAAGGATTGGTTGGACTTGAGTTATTAATTTGTATGTGATGGTTGGATATGAACAGAAAAGGCCTCAAAATCTGGGCCTTACTGGTACGTTTCCCTTCAGATAACAGAGGCACCAGCGCTGCAGGGTCTGCAGCAGAAACATTAACGTTCTGCATTACTGAATGCCTCCGGTCTTAGCTTTTCACCTCAACTTGATGAAGAAGGAACTGGCCCATTCCTCTCCAATTAAATAGAGCTAGCTCACAGCGGATTTATCTGGTGACCAATGCCTTAGGCACCTTTCTTGAGAACCAAAAAAGACATGATTATAATTAGTTTAGATTGAAAAATTTCAAGGTGGAAAATGGTTACTGAATCACAGAAAGAGACTGATTAGACCAATCCCTGAGTGTTAAACCTTCAGAAAAACAATCTCCAGGCGACCTACACCTTAGACAAGATCACTTCAGTGCAACCTCAATTCCCTCAATCTTTCAAGGCCACTCACTAGTCGAGATGCTCCCTTTTCTGTTTCCTTATCAGACTTGCTCCCAGTCTGGTCCATGCTATGCTTCATCATCCGGCAGAGGTGGGCCTCCAACTCTGACTCATTCTTGTTGTCAATCATTGTTAGGTGGTCTAGGATCTGAGAGACACATGCACATTCAAATGGTAGCAATACCATTACCATGATGTTCTTTTTCTCAAGCTCCCTTAGAGACCAGTTGCTATTCTCGCTCACCTTGGGCCCTTTTAATTTGCATAAGGTATGCAGCAGAGTTTTTAAGGTCCTTATGGGAAATTCACTTTTGCATTGCTTCAGTTTCTCTTTGGGGAAGACCTTCATAAAAATGTGAATATCCAGAAGAATTCTGTCCAGGTTAATGCTGTTGATGGTATCAGGTAATAGTCGAACCATTCTCCAGAGACACTATTGAAAAAAGAAATATAAATGATTGAAGAATGAGGATAATTTATCACTATCATGTTCCCTGAGCTCTGGGCTCACTTCTAACACATGGCCAGGGATATAAATATGGTACAGCATATATTTCAAGTTCAGCTGCTAAAATATGAAAGATTTAAATCACCGCAACCATGCACTGACTGAAGTGTGACCAGTCACCCATCTAACCATCCATTTCTTCTCCTCCTTCCTACTCTCCAGAGATAGGGGCCATCATTTAATGTGAAAATGTGGAAATTCTATCTTGGATTTCCTTGGTACCTGAGAGTAGTTCATATTGCTTAACCAAATGTAACCTAAGGAGACAAAACTACCTGCAGCATAATAACAGTATTATTGTTATTACAGTTATAGATATGTTCATATGGGATCTTCCATGAAAGAGACCAAAATAATGTAGGGCTATACACATCTTTATCCCAAAGCGAAATCTGTTTCATCAAACTTCTTGCCTTTTGATTTTAGAAAAATTGGTGAAATACTGACAAAGTGCCCCCTCCTCTTCACTATTTCAGGCCAAGAATTGTTTGGGCCTGAGTCTATGATCATACCACCCTGAACATACCCCATCTCATCTGATCTTGGGAGCTAAGCAGGATTGGGCCTGGTTAGTTACTTGGATGGGAGATCACCTGAGAGTACCAGGTGCTGTACACTTTTACTTATTTATTTAAACTTTTCTTTTTTTTTTTTGTAGAGACAGGGTCTCACTGTGTTGCCCAGGCTGGTCTCTTGCCTCGCCTCCCAAAGTGCTGGGATTACAGGCATCAGTCACTGCACCCACCAGCTGTAGGCTTTTAAAAATTGTTTAGGCCTGAGTTTGGGGTATAAATTAGAGGAAGGGAAAACTGAAGACCAATTATATTTTTCAGGTGTAAATTAGTTGATTTGAGCCTATGTCTTTCTTAGCTGCCACTCCTTTTTCTCCACACTTTCACAAAGTAATTGCATCTTTGAAAGAAAAGAGATCAAATCATTTTAACTTCACCTTCATAACAAGCTCCGAGAATTTGGGAGAACTGGCTGTTGCTAGCAGGCTGTCCTGAAGCAAAACGAGTAGGGCGCTGGGGGGCAAAAAACAAAAACAAAATCAAACGACAGCATTAGATTTCAAACCTGCATTCCAGTTAAAATCAGTAATTGAAATCGAAAGTCCATGTGTAATATTCTGTATCCACCTGATAAATTTTTTTTTTCTTTTTATTTCAGGATATTATGGGAGTACAAACATTTTGGTTACATGTTACGACTTTGCCTCACCCAAGCCAGGATTAGAGGCGTGCCCTTCCCCCATGCAATGCTCTCCACATCCATTAGTTGTGAGTTTACCCACCCCCATCCACCTGATAAATTGTTCATGGGTCAGGAATTATTTTGGACTATTTGATATTCAGTTAAGAAAATGAACCTCAATTAAGCTTTCTAAGTTTCCACTTGGTAAGTGGCAAAGTTTGTCATTCTATTTGTCATTGGTAGGTGAGAAAGCAAAAAATGTACCTGAAATATACATGAAAGATGTAACTGACAAACTTTACAGTCCTGTTCTAGAAAATTCATGATATTGGCTGCCTTACTTTAAAGTTACCAATTTTAGCTGTTGTCTCAGGCTGAAATACCTTTGGTCCATGAGGAAGAAAAGAATGATAAAATCGGTTTATTAGGCAAACCTAATGTTATGACTGATCTAGTTTCTATGTGTAGATAAAACAGAGGATGTCCCGCTCTACTGGCTGAGAATACAGATGTACCTTAGGATGTTGGTCTGGTCTGACTTCTCCAGAACCTTCACCACCAAGAGGTTCACAGAGCGGATAACCTGCTGTCCTTCTTCTAGATCTTCAATCCGAGAATCCAGCATTAAGGTGATAAGGCCATGCATTAAGTCTTTCAGTACTCCAGTGGAGGCCTCTCGGGCCAGGCTCTCTATCTGAAACAGCTACCCAGACATAATTGTTAGGGAGGTGTAAAACTCAACACAGAGAGTAAGGAACAAATGTGGATGACATATTCTGGTAAACATTCCATTACACTGTATTTTTAAAAATTCAGAGCGTTAAGAAAAAAATAAAAATCACACACTCCCCTGTGCCACTAATAATAGGCAAAATTAATTGGTGTGTTTCCTTCCAATTATAAAAGTTTTTTACATGTCAAATTTATTGTTATGCACAATTGGTAATTTCTGGCTAGTTGGTGCCATAATTCTACCTTTTTCTCCCCAATTTAAGAAAGCATATTGAAATGCAAGTTGATGAGAAGGAAGGTCTTCATTATCCTTATAATCTGCTCTAAAGGTAAATCATTTGCAAAATTTTTTCCCTTTTTAGTTGACATGTAATAATTGTACATATTTATGGGATACAGAGTGATATTTTAATACATATGTAATGATCAAATCAGAGTAATTAGCATTTTTAATGTAAGCACACTAATCTGTGAAAAGCCAGGTAGGGCCTACCATGCCTGATGGAGAAACTTACAGGAAGCAGAATTCTAAGTGATCTGTAAGCATTCTACTTTATATCCTAACAATAAAGTAAGCCATAGTATAGCCCAACATTCAGTGGAAGTAGTTAGTAGCATGCTATACAATGCATGTGAAATTCTACCATGTGACACAGGACTCACTGCAACATCTGCATTGACTCTGGCTTTAGAACCCCAGTGGGATGACAGATTGACGGGAAGTTCAAGTTCTGCAGAGATGCCCTTACCGAAATCATGTTGCCAATGATACAGCTATACAACTTGATGATCTCGTCCTTCTCCAATTTCTCATCTGCCATGTGTGTGTTGTAGATGAGTCTTAGCTGCATAAATGTGGCTATCAGAAACTGATCAATATGGCCAGACATGGCTTCAGCTTTGTCTTCTTGTCTCAGAACCTCATCAATCTGATAACAAAAATTCCAAGATATATTTTCCAAGCTTGATACTTCTTTTTTTTTTGAGACAGGGTCTCAGTTTGTTGCTTAGGCTAGAGTGCAGTTGGCATCATCACAGCTCACTACAAAGCTCAAACTCCGAGCTCAAGCTATCTTCCTGCCTCAGCCACCCGAGTAACTGGGACTACAGGCACATGCCACCACACCTGGCTAATTTTTCTATTTTTGGTAGAGATGGGGTCTGCTATATTGCTCAGGCTAGTCTCAAATTCCTGGGCTCAAGTGATCCTGCTGCCTTGGCCTCCCAAAGTGCTGGGATTATAGGCATGAGCCATCACACCTGGCCCCAAACTTCATACTTCTAAGTAGCAGGAAGACACTACAGGAATTCTTTGTAAGAATATTTATTAGCAAAGCACTTCCAATATCTTACCTTGAAAAAACTGAGTTAATTTTCATATATTAATAAATAACTTGTCCCTAAGGATTCAATCATTCAATAAATATTTACTAAGCAAGATACTATTAGGTGAATTAAGTCACAGATCCTGTTCTATGAGGTGCACTGTCTAGTTAAGGGACTAATAATCCCTATGTTTAAATTTTCAATTTATTAAAAAGAATGCTTTTTAGACTCCGTAGACAGGGCTGATATTAAGATCTCCATTTACAAGATGAGAAAAGTGAGGCTCAGAAAAATCAGACTACTTAGTCCACACTCAAAACTCAGGTTTCCCACATACTGCTCTAGTGTTAGGCATTATGCTCATATCCAATCTATTACTAAGTTCTGTGGACCCTACTTCCAAAAGATACCCTGAAACCATCCCCTTTTCTTTCTCTCCACCATTCGCCTCCTAGTGGCACATGATAATATTAATAATATTATCTTTCAAATGAATTTTCGCCATAGTTTCCTAATAGGTCTCCTGGAATCCACTCTTGCCTTGTCAATAATCTGGTCTCTATAGTGGCCGAGTAACTTTTTCTGCAATTAAAAAAAAAGTGCAAACATTATAGCAAGTTGAAAGTAAAGGAACTTTATCCTGAATCATCTGAGAGCATATTGTCAATCTGATGCTCCACAAACCTCTGATACTTTAGTGTATATTTCTTAATAACAGGAACATTCTCCTTCATGACCATAACTATCAAAGAGAAACTTCCATTGACGTTATCACCATCTAATTTTCAGACCCCATTCAATTTTCTCCAGTGACCCCAATTACATACTTTCATAGCAAAAGGCCAGTCTAGAATCACACACTGATTTAGTTATCACATCTCTTAGTCTCTCCTCTTCAGTCTAGGACAAGTTCTTTAGTCTTTCCTCAACTTTCCTGACCTTGACACTTTGATTAGATTCAAGTTATACAACATTAGAAATATTAGCAAAGTGATGCTGAACTCTTACTGGATCCTATTAGGTGGCTTGTAATTTCATTTTGTTGCATTATTGATGTTCACTTGGATCAACTGATTAAGGTGGCGTCTGTCAGGCTTCTATACTGTCCAGTTATTCTTGGTAATTTGTATTTTTTTTTTGAGACAGAGTCTGGCTCTGTTGCCAGGTCTAGAGTGCCATGGCGTCAGCCTAGCTCACAGCAACCTCAAACTCCTGGGCTCAAGCGATCCTCCTGCCTCGGCCTCCCGAATAGCTGGGACTACAGGCATGTGCCACCACGCCCGGCTAATTTTTTCTCTCTATATATATTTTTAGTTGTCCAGATCATTTCTTTCTATTTTTTAGTTGAGACTGGGTCTCGCTCTTGCTCAGGCTGGTCTCGAACTCCTGACCTTGAGCGATCCACCCACCTCGGCCTCCCAGAGTGCTAGGATTACAGGTGTGAGCCACCGCACCCAGCAGGTAATTTGTATTTTTTTAATATATTTTTCCTTTGGATTTTGTGGGCAGGTACTATAAAACTATGTATATATCCCATTTCTCTTCAAATTTTAATTAGTGCACAGACTTGTGGTTTCCCAGTTTATTAATTTTGTTAAGTCAATAAATTTACTGGGTTTTATTCAGTTTATTGGGTTATAACATTACTACCATTATTTATTTAGATGCTCAAATTGTTCCCTATTTAAATACAGAGAGTCTGTTCCAGTTGGTCTCTGTGTCCTTCTGACATGTCTCTATCATTCTTTGAGCTTATCTTTGCTGTCTGACACAGTAAGATGCTTTAGGATAATCCTGTATTAATAACTTTCCCGATTCAGCCCTGGAATCAGGCACTTCTCTAAGGAGCCCACATTCCTTTTTGTGGAAAATGGTATTTAGAAGACCTGGGTGTGCTCTTTGTTGCTGGGGTATTGCTGGTCTCAGTTCCTCTCAGTGAAAAGAGCTAGGGAACAAACGTACAGTCATGTACCCTTAATGACATTTCGGTCAAAACTGGACCATATATACAATAGTGGTCCCATAAGGTTGTAATATGTATTTTTTACTGTACCTTTTCTATGTTTAGATATACAAATACTTACCAAAGTATTATAATTGCCTATGGTATTCAGTACCGTAACATGCTGTACAAGTTTGTTGCCTAGGAGCAATAGGCTATACCATACAGCCTAGGTGTGTAGTAGGCTATGCCATCTAAGTTTGTGTAAGTATACTCTATGATGTTCATACAATGATGAAATTGCCTAATGATGCATTTCTCAGAAATGTATCCCCATTAAGTGACATATGATTATGTGTTATTACCTATATATGTATATTATATATAACACATTTATCCCCCTTGTATGTGTGTACACATACATTTACATTAATGTTTCTTTCTACATCTATATAGGAAAACCTGAGTTCATACTGCTGCATCTAATTCTGGTCTAATATCACAGTTCATTCTATCTTGCTCTCCCCCTTTTATGTTTGTAACTCCTTTCTCTAACAGGGAGAAACTTGGCTCCCATTTTCCTTGTATTTATTTATTGACCAGTCCCTTTGTATGTAACCAATCGTCCATCTCTGCCACCAGCCATTCCCCATGCAGATGCCTACTTTTCTTGCTGGGCCCCGGATTCCCCCCCATTCTGAGCCACACTACGTGCACTGCCTCCCCACCCCCAACACACGTGGACATCCTC
Source organism: Avahi laniger (assembly GCA_963575035.1). Classification (NCBI taxonomy): domain Eukaryota; kingdom Metazoa; phylum Chordata; class Mammalia; order Primates; family Indriidae; genus Avahi; species Avahi laniger. The sequence continues at coordinate 15,931 of CAUYSK010063070.1, forward strand.
ATCCTGCTTGGGGTCCTACTACCATGACAGGCTGGCTCCCAAATGGACATCCTCTTCATCCTGCTTGGTTCTGACTCCCTGAACTCTGTGTCACCCTCCTATATGGACACCCTCCTCATAGTGCTTGGGCTCTGAAACCCTCACGTTAGGCCACTATGACTCCCCCCTCCCATGCTCTTGCCACAACTATGGATGCCTACCTTGCTCTGCCCTAACTAATAGCTTTAGAACTGGACTGTTAGGGAAGGGAAGCAGAGGAAGAAGAAAATTTTGGTTGTTTTTTTTTTTTTGAGACAGGGTCTCGCTCTGTTGCCCGGGCTAGAGTGCCATGACGTCAGCCTAGTTCACAGCAACCTCAAACTCCTGGGCTCAAGAGATCCTCCTGTCTCAGCTTCCCTGAGTAGCTGGTGACTGATACCTGGCTCATTTTTCTATATTTAGTAGAGACAGGGTCGGTCTCTTGTTCAGGGTGGTCTCTAACTCCTGACCTCAAGCAGTCCTCCTGCCTTGGCCTCCCAGGGTGCTAAGATTACAGGCACGAGCCACCACGCCCGGCCGAAGGGAAGCAGAAGAAGATTATTTTTTTTTAAACATGTAACTTTGTTTAAAATTTTCTAATGGCCTCCTATCACACTTAAAATCCAAACAGCTTACCCTGTCACTTTCAAAGCCCTGCATGATCTGATCACTGTCTGCCACTCAAACCTCATTCTGTACCATTCTTCCCCTTCAACATCATCCTCGAGGCACGTGGACCTTCTACCGTTTCCTAGAACATGGCAAACTCATTGCTACCCTGGGCCTTTGTGTACTAGCTGTTTCCTCCGCTTAGAATATTCTTACCACTGATTTGCACATCAGACTTTTTCTGATCACTCAATCTAAGTAACTACTCAGTCCCCCTCTTTCCTGTCCATCACCCCATTTGAGTTCTATTTTCACAGTAACTACTGTTATCTGATATTTTCTTTCTTTCTTTTTTGGAGACAGTCTTGCTCTGTCACCTGGGCTAGAGAGCAGTGGCATCATCATAGTTCACTGTAACCTCAAACTCCTGGGCTCAAGTGATCTTCCTGCCTTAGCCTCCCAAGTAGTTGAGACTATAGGTGTACATCACCACGGCTGGCTAATTTTTTCCATTTTTAGTAGAGATGAGGTCTCGCTCTTGCTCAGGCTGGTCTTGAACTCCTGAGCTCAAGCAATCCTTCTGCCTAAGCCTCCCAGAGTGCTAGGATTACAGGTGTGAGCCACTGTGCCCAGCCTATTTTCTTTACTTATTTGTTTCTGTCCACTAAAATCTAAGCATATTCCATGAGAGTTGGTTCCTACTTGCTACTGCTGTTATCCTCTAGCCTCTGGTGAATGAATGCAATTACAAAAATGAAAGGCTCTTTGAAAGCTATACCCTCTGAGGCAAGTGACGACTGAGTGGCCCCTTCGTACTTTTTTCCTTAGGGCAGTACTGAACATTGCCTGCATTCTCTAATCCTATGACTCCACCAGTGTGCAGCCCACTACTTTTATAGCCCCTACATTCACCAGTGGGATCCCTAACATGGGAGAACCCCCATACCTGTGTCAGAGCTTGGATACTTGTGTTGATGTCACCACTGGCTACTTGGGAGATGATGAAATTGATTGTGGATGCTGTATTACTGTGCATGTCATCAAAGTGTGGAGAAACAGCCCGGATCCTAGACAGCAGAGCAAAGGGGGAAAACTTCAGTCTCTATTATAAGACATCCCAGTAAGCTGGAGTTATATAATTCCCCACTAGATATAGGTCTTAGAAAAACTGCTATCACTTGGTAATCAGTTCTAAAACATTTTAACTGCACCCTACATAGAAGGCTCATTTCACTTATGCACGCTGATGATCATGAACTGCTTATGTTTAAACAAAAGAGGTTTAACTTACTTGGGTTCAGGAATAAGGACCGGTTCAAAAATGTCATCCAGTTTGTGCTGGACAAGTTCTGGCATCTCACATCGGACCGTACCATTGTCATTCTCAATCTCATCTAGATCCAGTTGGAATTCTCGGCGGACCATCTGGGCTGCCTCAGGATGCCCACTCATGCTTCGGGCTTGGCTAAGGGAAGCAAAAGGAGGCTCCTGAACTAAAAGAGATTTCTTAATCAAAGGGCAAGAGTAGCACTGCATTGCCAGTTGTCCCAAAGCTTCAGGACAGATGTTCAACTTCTGGTTTCAGCCCCCCTGAATGATTTAAGTCCTTGAGTCTAAGCAAGTGCCTTAAATGGTCAACAACTGATTTATGAATATCCTAAGAGAGCAGAAAACTCTAACTTGTAACTTTAACTTACATTACCTGCCAAGTTATAAGTATTCTTTTTAATTAGTTCACTAATGCTAATATACCTGTACTTCTGTCCAGATGGGGCAGAAAATAATTAATAAAGCATACTTATATTGACTCAAGCTCACTACTTAGGGGCAAATATATGAGAAAAATCTAGACTGGCTGGTTCTTTTCCACCAAATTAACCATTTTAAGTTTTCCTAATCATAAGCATCATTCCATGCAGTATTCAGTACATTTTATACTCTGAGGGACAGTCAGTCACCCCTTTTTAGGAATATTCACTCTTGACAGGCCATTCTTCACATCTAAGAAATAGAGACTCAAAGTTTCCAAATTCAAACTGGTTAAAATTATTCTTATGACACAACCCAAAATAGAGCTGTCTTGCTTAGGAAGCAGCATTTTGAGTCCCTAAGCCAATTCTGGGTTGCATGCATTTTATTTAGTCTTCTCTCAAGAATAGGAAACTAAGCACAACCTAGTATAACACAAGGAAGAAGGTGAATCAATATTTTAGCCACATGACATTGAGTTCTCATTTCTGCTAACCACTGAACTTTCATGAAAGGGCTTGATTCATGGGATACATATGGACACCCTCTACGTTCGTTATAAACTCTAAGCCAGTTGCCCTCCAGAGGGGATGAATCCAAGTCAGAAGTTAGAAAGATATAAGAGCCCTGCTAATGAGAAATTAGCAGGCAGTACTTACATCCTATAAGTGCGATACATAATTCTGTCCACGGAAAAGCAGTGAAAGAAGGCACAAGACCATTTAGAAGTGGTTTTGAGACAAAGACAAAGACAATGAAGACTGAGGATTAAACATTTGGTTACAAGACATTTACTCAGACATTTTGTCATGCATGATAATGGCTGCAAGAACTCAGGATTATGTTACGGGACAAGCTCTGAGCACACAAGGCAAACTCCATAGAGATGCTTTCAGACAATTATCTCTATTCTACATACTTGAGTTTGGAAGACATGTCTTCAGCTGGTCCCTTGCGTAGCATGTTGGCATTGGAGCTTATGCTCTGTGTGCGTTGAGGTTTCTCTTCCACCTGTTTTACTGGTGCAGCAGAGGGCCTCTTTGCTGACCGCTTAATCCTCTCCTCGAGCATGCTCATATCTTTTTCAGAAAGCTGTAAAAAGTCATCAAATTTAATTTATTACCACATCCATCTACTAAAATATGAGGAGAATTTATTTTTAGGGACATCTTGCTTTGTTGTCTGGGCTAGAGTGTAGTGGTGCAATTACAGTTCACTGCAGCCTCCAACTCCTAGGTTCAATCGATCCTCCTGCCTCAGCCTTCTGAGTAGCTAGGACCACATGTGCGTGCCACTACACCTGGCTAATTAAAAAGATTTTTTTTTGCAGAGACAGGGTCTCATTATGTTGCCCAGGCTGGTCTCAAGTGATCCTCCCACCTTGGCCTCCCAAAGTGCTGGGATTATAGGCATGAGCCACCTCGCCCAGCCTATGAGAATTTAAAAACCTAATTTGAGGACTGAAGAACAAATATGCATTTTTATATTGAAGCAACTAGCACCTATACTATTTAGGACAAGTTCACTTTCAAATCATTACATTTTTAAAGCAATTACTGTTAACACCTGCCTAGCTACTATAGTAAGAGAACATATGAAAGAACGAAAGGATAGAAAAGCAAAGGCAATTAATAACTACGAACAAAAAATTCAGAACTTAAATGGAGCTTCCCTGTTTTTGTCACCGCTAACTAGCTTTGTGACTATGGGCAAGAAATTTCACTTTTGGTCATCTGTAAAATTCCCATCTGTTTTATGTCCTTCACTTGATGAGCAGTAGTGAGGATTTATTAGATAATATAAATAAAAATAGTTAAGCACAGTGTAAATATGTGGTGATGCTACAAGACAGCTGGAGCGAAGAACTGAGGTCCAGCCACGATAGTGATTGGCTCAAAGGAAACAAGGAATCAGAGGCAGAAACTAGTGTGCCTAGAAAAGTGGCTCGTGGTTGTGGCTTGAGACTCTTTTGATCTGACATATTATCAGTATCCACAATACACATAAGTGAGTACTCATTAACTAAAAACTAAATGCATTAAAAATTATAAAGCACATTCTTAGGCAGAATTTAAAACCTCAAACTAGCTCAGATTTCTTGATTTGAAAATAGCTCTCATTTCTAAGGCAAACTGTTATGAATAGAATGCTCAGAAAAGAAAACTTGATTTCTAGTAAAACACAACCCAATCAGAGGCCTCAAGTGTCTATCTGGATTCGAGGACACGTTGATAGGTTGAGTTTACTAAAAAGTGGTAAAAACTTAGCTACAGTGGAGATGACGGGAAGCCTGACACCTAAGAGATCTTGCGATTCTCTTCACAATATGCTGACGATGCGTAGAGAAAAGTCACTCACATTTCCAATCAGTTTGAACACCTGATCCCCATGCACATTGTACACCGTTACAATGGTGTTGAGTGCAGCATTTCGTACAGCGTTGTCACGGTCTCCTATGTGAATAGCTATTTCCTTTAAGGCTTTTCCTGGGGTTGGCTGGCAAACATTCATGCCATAGGACTCAACCAGACATCCCAGCTCTTCCAGGCATTCTGATGGGGAAAAAGGATAGATGAATGATACAACACCCATTTGGCACAGAGACTTATCCTTACTAGATAAACTTCCCTTGGCATACATGGAGGACTAAAATCTTATTCTGGCTCTGCTTAGCATTTTTTCTTGTTTATTGCCTTTTACCAATGAAACAATGGTATTTTAGCAAGTGCTCCTGAAAGGAAGAGATGCCTGTGAGTCAGATGGCCCCTGTGCACTTGATTTGTCACCAGGGTGGTACTGAGTGATGCCTGTATCACCTGATACCATGGCTTCACCAGTGTGCAACTCATCACTCTCACAGTTTGAACAAGAAGGTTGGAATCACCTATACAGACACTGAAGAAATTTCCTTGTTTATCTATACACTATTTTTTTCTAAGGGTCACTGTTGCAGAGACTCAATTTAAATTGCTTCACCTGCTCTCTGCTTAGAGTTTTTGGATTTGGTTCCTTCCATGATGAAGGGGAACATCTTGCTGGCTGGGTAGACAAGGCACATCCGGTTCAGGATGGCACGAACATCTTTACGAATGACATCTTTTGGTTCTCCAACCTAGTCAATGGGAAAATAATGATTAAGTGAGGCATTTTCTGAGTAGCAATGGTTCTCCCTGTGTATTACAACATCTTGAAAAAATAGTTACATAGGGATGAGTGGTGGAAGGTATCATCACATAATCAATGAAAAAGGGAAAGGGAATAAAAGTATAGGAGCCAAGGTCAGCTGGGAACTTGAGCAGTCTCTCAGAGAGAGAACACCACATTACCTTGAGGATGAGATAGGGGATGAAGGAAGATGCTTCATTCTCAGTAAGATGATACTCTTCCTCACTTAGCAGGGTGAAGAGCAATTTTAAATATTCTAGTGCTTTCATTAGGACGCTTGTATTGGTGTCAAAAAACCTCAGGGTAAACCACTTTAAGATAAGATCCAGGCAACCGATGACACCTTCTTTTTCATTCTCCAAGTGCTTAAAAGAAAACAATACTCCCACAAATAAGACTGTATAAAAACTTAAGTTCTACTAGGCAAGTACCTCTTAAAATTTTACTAGAGCCCAAAAAGAAAATGATAGAGTTTTAATGCTTTAAGACCAAATATATACAGTCATTTATTCTGTCAAATAATAAGACAGCTCTAAAAATAGAGAACATGGTGTATTTCACTTCAAGTCATGCAAACTTCTAATTATTTCACAGGGCTCAGTATTTTCACATGTCTGAGATGCGTGCATATTTATCTATTGCAGACTTACATCGACCATGACAGCCAGGGCTTTGTTATGATGCTGAAAGTCTGAGTGAAACATCTCATCTTGTAACCATTTAGCCACACAGCTAGACATCTGAGTCTTCAGTTGCTCAATGTATTCATCCCGTGGGGTAGTAAAATTCCACTTTAGCACCTGACAAAAAACAAAAACAATAGGGAAAAGGGTTCTAATCAGCTGAGACCACGTCAGAAGACAGAGCCACAGAGCAGGCATGTATGTCCCAGAGAAGGTGAAGAAAACAGAAAATAAATTATTATTTTTTTAAATTTAAATTAAAAAAAAAAAAAACTTTTGAGGCAGAGTCTTGTTCTATTGCCCTGGCTACAGTGCAGTGGCATCATCATAGCTAACTGCAACCTCAAACTCCTGGGCTCAAGTGATCCTCCTGCCTTGGCCTCCCAGAGTGTTAGGATTACAGGCGTGAGCCACCTCTTCCGGCCTGAGGAAAAAAAGTTTTAAAGCACCTAATAAAACCAAAATATAAGAGAAATGATTGAACTAGCCATCTCTACAATCGCCAAATCTGCCTTTTAAGATCTTATAAAGAAGGATTAATGAAGCAGCTTATATGTCCAGTTGATTTAAAAAAATGAATACTTTCCATTCTTTGATTCTAAAAATTAAAAAAACCCAAGAAACTACTACATCTTTTCTATGTGGAGAAAAAATAGGTAATAGCTCCATTCTATAGTTTGTTTTGTAGGAATTAATGCTCCTATAAAGCAATCTAAGATAATAAAATGATTTATAAGCAAAAGATTCAGTTAATTACTAGATATTTCACAATGACATGAATCTCAGACAGCAAAACTATTCTTTTTTTTTTTTTTTTGAGACAGAGTCTCTATTTTTAGCCCCAGCCCGCAAATCTATTCTTGATTAAGAAAACAAAAATAGGTGGGGCGCGGTGGCTCACGCCTGTAATCCTAGCACTCTGGGAGGCCGAGGCGGGAGGATCGCTCAAAGTCAGGAGTTCGAGACCAGCCTGAGCAAGAGAGAGACCCCGTCTCTACTAAAAACAGAAAGAAATTAATTGGACAACTAAAAATACACAGAAAAAATTAGCCGGGCATGGTGGCGCATGCCTATAGTCCCAGCTACTCGGGAGGCTGAGGCAGAAGGATTGCTTGAGCCCAGGAGTTTGAGGTTGCTGTGAGCTA
>CAUYSK010063071.1:0-25407 GCA_963575035.1 Avahi laniger
TCTTTAACACAGCTCTGAGATGTAAGGATGGTTATTCCCATTATTAAATTAATCTTTTTATTTTTCAAGAATTTTTGATTTATGTGCAATTGTGAAGAATAATACAAAGATATCTTTTGAAAAGTTTCTGTTCATGTCCTTTGCCCACTTTTTGATAGGGTTGTTTGATTAATGGCCAAAAAACATATGAAAAAAATGCTCAACATCTATAATCATCAGGGAAATGCAAATCAAAACCACAGTGAGATATCACCTATCTCCAGTGAGACTGGCCTTTATCAAAAAGACCCAAAACAATAAATGTTGGCGTGGATGCGGAGAGATAGGAACACTCATACACTGCTGGTGGGACTGCAAACTAGTGCAACCTCTGTGGTAAGCAGTCTGGAGATACCTTAAAGAGATACAAGTAGAACTACCATTTGATCCAGCAATCCCATTACTGGGCATCTACCCAAAAGAACAAAAGTTGCTCTATGAAAAAGACACCCGCAGTCGAATGTTCATAGCAGCTCAATTCACAATTTCAAAGATGTGGAAACAACCAAAATGTCCATCAATACATGAGTGCATTAATAAACTGTGGTATGTGTATACCATGTATTCAGCTTTAAAAAACAATGGTGATATAGCACCTCTTGTATACTCCTGGATAGAGCTGGAACGCATTCTATCACTCAACTTTTTTTTAGGCAACTTCCCTTAAGTTTTACCAGCGTATTCAATTTGGGGTACTAATATACAAAATAACATTTGTATTTTGCATTCCTAGTTTGTTACATGATATTAATTAAATCATATAACAAAAGCTAGTACAACTGTTATAAACATATTTGGGAACAAATACAACTGACCCTTGAATAAGTTTTCAACTCAAGTGGTGAAAACAGTAGTAGACAGACCTGCTAGTATTGTTACATAGTGACTAAGACCACAGGCTCTAAGATCAGATTGCCTGGGTGTGAATCCTGATCCACCACTAAGTAGTTGTTTTAGCCAAAGACAAGTCACTTGACCTCTCTGTCTCAGTTTCACCATATGCAAAATGGGAATGATAATAGTTGAGGTCTTGCTATGAAGATTAAAGGATTTAGTTTATACAAATAACTTAGAATAGTCCAGGAAGGTGTGAAGTGCTATGTATAAACAGTAGATAGTATTAGTAGCCAGGCAAGTCAGTGTACAATGGATGTCAGTCAATGTGTTTTGCAGAGGGGATGGAAAGCTAATCTGGCAAGTGGGTTAAATGGAAGTGATTAAGAAGAGCTGTTATTTTCAGTATGTGTTAACAAAATGACCCGTGTTAGGTCATAAGTATCCTGGAGAGCAGGAATTAGATCTTTTCCATTCACTATTGCATACTTAATAAATACAGTGCTGCAGTGTCTAAATATTTTCTGAGTAAATGAGTAAATCAAGTTCAAACATGGTAGGTGATAAAGTTTTTACAACATGGTACCAATACTATCTTATAAATATGAGTTACTTTACATTTAAAAATATTCTTGTTCCTTTTCTAATTTGACCCTCACAAGAACTTTATAACATAGTTAATCATCTCCATTTTATAAATAAGAAATGTGGAGTACAAAGAAGTTAAATGATTTGTTTCAGGTCACACATTAAGTCATTGATACAGCTGGGGCTCAAAGTCAGGACTCCTCTCTAGGTTTCCCTTTGTAGTATCATTCTTTCAATTCAAATATTCCTAAAATAATCTCAGCTAATCCTTTGTCTCCATGAATACCATCTCCCCTGTTTGTTCTATTTGACTTTTGATCCTCCTTACTCACTTTAAGTTCAAATTCTAAGCATTTGTTTACGAAAGAATCTGTTATTCCTCCAATCATGCCTAATTTTCTCCATTGCTATTGCTCTATAATAAAAACAGCCAAGCATGAGATTAAATGTGGTTTATGAAATAAGAACGTCACTTGTTTAATTTGCTTTAAAGACCTCACCTGTGATGCATTTAACAACATAATTATATTATTACCAATACTGTTGCCTTACGTCACTGTATCAAGAAGCATTGTAGTTTAGATTCTAACAAGGTCACCTTCTCTTACAACTCAGTTCCAAATCACTTGACAATAAAAAACATGCAGTCAAAAACAGTGAATGGACAGATTTACAGTAGTTTATATAACAGTAGTTTAATGAAATTGAATGGCCAGCCACCTCAATATAAGCCATTCTTTAAAATATTATTCTAGGAAATGAAGCAAATTAGTTAAAAATGGTGTGTAGGGTTGGAGTGAGGGGTTGACAAGAGCTCAAGTATACAGTCTCATTTTAAATGTATTATTAAGGGGACAAGGGCTTCTTTATATTTGTAAACATTTCTACGAATGTGTTCCTCCTAAGTTCTTATTACCTTTTCTCATGAATGACTAGCAACAGGGATATTGTAACTTGTCCCAATGGTAAGGTTATATGGGGCTCATCTTTGTTCGTTTATGGGGCCCAATTATTTTTCCCCTCTATAAGTTTCAAAACAATGCTAAGTTAATTGAATTAAAACAATTCAACAAATATTTACAAAATTTTGTTATGTTTTACCCACTGTATTATGCACTGTGGAGAATCGAAGATTGCTTAAGGACAGCCTCTTAGTTCAATGAACTTAAAATGGAACAGAAAATTCAGATTTGGACATCAAAAATTATATTACAGGAAGAATAAGCACTAAAACTTGGGTTGTAATAAAGCATAATGGGAACACAGGCAAAAGAGATTAATTCTAGTGGAATGGCCATGTGAGCTTCATGGAGGAGGTAGTATTTGATGGTTTCCTAATTAGTAGGGTTTGAACAGAGGGTCTTCAGCCAAAGAAATGAGAGTGACTAATAACATGAAAGAGGAAAATAAAGGGCATGAGGAATAAGAATATGCCAGTGTGGCTGACACCTAAAATACCAGGAGGATAACGTGAGAAAAAGCTAGACGGCTAGCTAGACATTGTCTATGGAAAGTCTGGATAAACTTCACTTGGTGAAGAATTTTACATTTATTTGATAGTTAATAGCATTAAAACTCCTCCTTGTTTTGTTTCTGCAGTGGTATTATCACATGGGTTTTGTAACCATTACTCTGGCAGCAGGAGATAAAATATAATGGAAGAAGGCCAGTCAGTCTGCAGAAATAATTTAGGCAAAAGTAATAAGATCACAGAAGGAAGTTCAATTAGCCAACATGACACACACAAAAAAAAGTTCAACCTTGTTAGCTATTAAGCAAAGGCATACGCAGAACATAGCACCATTCTACTCCTTTTAAGTAAGCCAAAATTTTAAACAATGATTGTAAAGATAAAATATATAGGGAGCACTTGTATATAATCAGTGAATAAATTAGCAAAAAAAGAAAAAACCCTTGGAAAGAAATTTGATAATGTATTTTAAAAGTCACATGAAACATTTCATATATTTTTACCCATTGAGAAAAATATCCAAATTTAAAAGACCATTTATACAACAAAAGTTGCTGAAGTATTATTTGTGATAGAAAAATATTAGAAACATCCTAGATGTCTAAAAAAATAAAAATCACAATTAAAAATTTGATGGGCTTTTATGTGGTTATTAAAATTATAATCATGAAAGCTATGTAGTGATATAGAAAACGTGTCAAAATAGAATGAAATTGTACCTATGCTATGGTTGCAATTAAAAATGTAAATATATATTCTGAAAAGAATGGGAAGAGTGCATATGAAATAAAAATAGTTCAGATACTAAAAAATTTCCTCTTAACATTTCTGGAATTCTTAAATTGTGAGTGAGAAATAATTTAAATAATTTAAAGTGTTAATAAGATCCTGAATAGGAAAATGTCAATCCAAATGAAAAGAAATATTGTAAAGGGAAACATGGTACACATGGTACAAAGAACACAGGAGTGAATTGCCAGAAGTTGGAAGAAGGGATTAATGAAAGGCAGGATGCAGACTTACAAGCTGAGAGCCTGATAGGATAGTCAGAGAACTGAAATAAACTAAGAATATTTATTCATGCCACTTAAAGTAAAAACGTTCAGCTCTGATTATTTAGTAAGTTGCCAATAGATCTTTCTTAGGCATTTGGAAATATGATGTGTATTTCTAAACCAAAATCAGTCCTAAGATAGGAATCTTGGACTTTCCTTGAAGTGGCTTACATTTGAAGCCAAAGGAGTGGGGAAAAAATTATAAAATTTCAGCAAGTAGAACAAGAAAAGAGTACAACTTTTGGAAGAACATAAAACAACACTTCCATATAGATGACGGTAAATTTAAAAGAACCACAAAAGCATACTAGAAATGAATACTCAGTATTAAAGATTCATGTTACTTTCTTGTCATGGAAACCAAGAAAAAGCTTTCTGTCTGAGTGTTTTTTTTTCTTTGAAAGAATGAGTTTATCCACAAATTATAGAGAAGTAGAGGGAGAAATGGAAAAAGAGACCACAGAATTTAACTACTACAAGACCACCTCAAAAAAGCATCTTTCACAGATCGGTAAGAGTAGAAGAGTTTTCACAGATGACAGAGAAAATAACAGGAAGGGAGTAAATGTAAATTATGCCTTCAAAAAGTTAATTCAGAAAGGTTGCAGTATACCAAGGCAACATACAAAAATATGCATACTGTTGTATACCAATTAAAAATAATTGGAAATTTGAAATGACACTGAAAACAAAATTTTATGAATAAAATTTAAAAAGACTCAAGTAAATGGAGAGATAGGCTATGTTCATTGATTGGAATATTTAATATTTTAAAATTTCAATTTTCCCCAATTCAATTCCAATGAAAATCCCAGTAGACTTTTTGTAGACATTAACAAGCAGATTCTAATATTTATGCCAAACTGCAAAGAACCTCTAACAGTCAAGTAAGGGAAAAGATGGTGTGGTAACTGTGAGATGGTATCAAGGTAAAGAACGTAAGTAATCTGCAGTGAACAGGTTATAGAAGATAGAGAGTGAGCCAGGGAATGTGCAGCTGCTGAAAGGGTTGTATGGAGAGTAGAATAAGATCATCTTCCATGACAGTTTTCTTCATGACTCTTCATTCTTCCTGAAATCGAGAACTTGGGGAAGAAGCATCATACTTTAACAATAATTCTGAACCCTGGCAGTCCACGAGACTTACCTATGGATCTTCTACAGATAATGACTAGAATATACCCTAGAAATCATTATTTAATAGAATTTCTTCTAACTTAAGGAATTTATGATAATACATACTTTTTCCACCTTGCATACCCAGAAGACAGCCTAAAGATATCAGACAAGCTGAGGATTCTCACCTTAGACTTACAGTAGGAATCCTAAATAGTACTATGTCCTGTCTCTACATTGCCATCAGAATCTATGGAGATAATTGAGGTCAGTAAGTACTGATCTATTTCAGAATTACTGATCTTCTTAGAAGAACATCAAGGAAGAATTATGTAGAATATGAATTGCTGGAACAGCCTGGGATTTTTACATAACACAATATGCAATAAAGCCTATGAGACTGCAATATTAGGATATGTAAGTTTTACAATTTTGGTACAGATTGTATAGCTTTAAAATGATACTCAATACTTGATTGTATAACTATAAAATTTCCAGGTAAGAAGAAATTGGGCTAGATAATTTCTAAGGTTACTTTGAGTTGACTCAATTTCTAAACCTCAGAGTATAAGTTTTCTCTTGCTCCTATAACAAATTTTAGGCTTAAAACAACACAAATGTATTATCTTACCATTTTGGAAGCCAAAAGTCCAAAATCAGCCTCACTGGGCTAAAGAGTCAGCAGGGCTGACTCCCTCCAGAGGCTCTAAGGGAAAATCTGTTTTCTTGCCTTTCCACCTTCTAGAGACCACCTGCATTCCTTGGCTCATGCCTCTCTTTCTCCACCTTCAAAGCTAGCAATGTAGCATCTTCAAATATTTCTTTTTCCCTCTCACCTGCTTTGGTTGTCACATTATGTTCTCTGATAGTTCAACTTTACTGCTTCTGTCCTTACATATTCTCTCTCTTACTGTGACCTTACTGCCTCTGTCTTATAAGGACCTGTGCAAGTACATCATCGAACCCACCTAGATAATCTAGCATAATCTCCCTATCTCAAGATCCTTAATCATTCTGCAAAGTCTCTTGTCACATAAGGTAACACAGTCACAGTCACAGGTTCTGGTGATTAGAATGTGAAAATTTGGGGGGGGGAGGTAGCATTATTCAGTCTACCATAGGCTCACATTACTATATCCTTCAAAATCATTATGTGTCTGAGCTATTACTGTAAAATAATTTTTCCAATTTTTAAAGAAACATAACAAAATGAACCATATATCCAAATGAGTTGTAACTAGCAAAGAAGCTACCTTGAAAAATGAGAAAATTGGTTAACTGACCTTGCCATCACTCAAATATTACAAATTATTTATTTGGAAGGAACTTCAGAATGTAACAATATAAGCAACATTTATTAGAAGGGCAAGTATGTATTTTGTATCTTATTTGTAACGTTACTGAGAATAGTTCAGTTTCTGACTTTTTTCTTTGAACTCTGTAGAGGAATACTTTTAAAATCTATATAGCAAATTGAAATACTCTCTAAATTACTACATCATAATCATAATAATAACAAAATATTCTTCTTAGTTGTATTTTGAAAATCCAAAGTTATAATGCCTATTAACAGATGTTCTTAATTTTTACTCAAATATCAATAACCATATGGTAATCCAGAGTTGAAAAGAGTTTTATGAAGGTAAATAAATTAATATTTTTGAAACATTTCATAAATATATATGCTATCAATAGAGTGAATGAATTTTATTAAATACTATTTAAAATAAAACATGAAATAATATTTACCACAAAACTCAAAATAATAAATAAAGCAATGTTATACAGGTAATATGGAAAATAAATAAAATGATCCTAAATTTAACTAAGAGGGAAGACATTCAAGAGGAAGTCACCTTCACACAGCTTTTTAAACATCAGTCAAAATTACCACTCAAGGAAGAAGAGTCTTCTGAATATTCATGTTTGAGGGAAAGGAGCTTTAAAACTTGAAAGGAAACCAATTTTTCCATAGAATTTTTTTTTTCACTTTGAGCAACCAGTGAAGAAACGGTATATTAATGCCTAGCATAAATTTTCATTTAAAACCTCTTCTGTCAGGTCCTTAGCTGTCCAAGAGATGGTTGACATAAGGAGAGATCTATGAAAAATGAAACAAACTTTTCTCATGTTTTGACTAAAGGAGTTCAGAAACCTAAAACCTATAAATCTTATTTTCATCATATATTTCCTTAATTCTGAGATGTTGTAATTTAAGATCACATTAAAATTTAAGGCCATTTAGAGCAAGGCCCATGCCTTTTATATTGTATAGGACAGAGTTTATTCTGGATTCTCAGAAAATAAATGATGATAAAACATCTCCTATTACCAAATTGCAAATAATTTCAGAGGACTTAGCCAAATTGAAAACTCCCTGAGAGCACAAATTTTTGCCTTCTATTTCTTTTCTATCCTTTACCGCATCTCTAGAATTCTGCTGATAGAACAAGTGCTTACTAGGTAGAAGAAAGGAAGACAGGAAGGAGTGAAGGAAAGAAAGGAAGAAAATACAAGAAGGGGAGATAAGGAAAGAAAAGAGGAGAGAAGGAAAAGGAGAGAGCTGAATGAGTCAACTAGGTCTTTTTCATTCCCCGAATGGAAGTTACTGAAAATTTTCCATCTGACATTCAACTGACATTCATCTGAAACTGGCATTCCTGGATTATTTTAATGATTCACTTAGAAATATCAAATATAGATATTTCTGTCAATGACAGTGACTTGTCTTTTTCTTTTTAAGGACATTTTCATATAATTATTCATAGGTACTTCTCTCTGACATTTCCTAGGAAATAGAACATGTCCATTAGTGTATATACCAGGAGTGCATTCTCTTTTTTCTTTTAAAACCTCAAAATTTACACTGATATTTTTTTTTTGCTTCTGAATGATAATCTCTTAAAATAATGTCATTCTGATGATGATGTCACTTTATATTTGTATAATACCTTGTGATTTATAAAGCCTCCACCTACGTTTTCTCCCTTGACCCTCATAACAACCTGTGGAGCAGGTAAGGTATTTGGTATTAACTCTATTTCACAGATAAAAAGATGAACTGAAGTTCAGAGGGAACTAACCAATGTCACACTGCTTGATTATTGATTCTTCCGATCCCAAGACTCTTTACTTTTCCCTAATGACGGCTATATGCTGTACTGCATTGGACAACTTTTTATGGAGCCCGGTCTTTTCTTTTCACTGGAGTTTCTTATCCATTTTTATTTCTTTTAGCTTTTTTTTTTATTTCATTATTTAATGTACTAGCACAGGCAGATTGATTAAATTTGGTCCTCATGGCAACAATTTTATTGATTGACTTGGAAACCTAGAAAATAGATATGGAGACTAAGTATCATCCACAGCTTGCATGACTTCCAGTATTTAATGTTTCTCAACCTGGCTAATATTTAGGATTTTCCAATCGATCTTTATTAAAAAAAAAAAAAAAATCCAGGAAGTATCACTTAAGAGTGAACGGCATCTGGGAAACTAGGAAGCAAAGACTCCAGCCAACAAACTGTTGAAATTACAGACACTTTGAGAATGAAATGTGACTATGACAAAAAGCACGTGTAACAAGGACAGGATTTGCCAGCCCAACAAGCAAATCAGAGATAAATTACGCAACAAACTATTTCTACTTTTTAAAAAATATTCTTGGAATTTATTTTCCCTTAATATTTAGCAAACTATTTAGGAAATTTAAAATCTAAAACAATTTAGTTCTCTAAGAAAAATGGAAACAGGCTAGTAAAGTAATTTTAATATTTTTGAGGTTTCCTCCCAAGTATTCTACCACAAGGAATTACATTAGGAAGACAGGAAATCTCTGGGTAGACTGCTAGCAGTGTAGTATGAAAATATCGAAATTAATGAATCATTTTAACATTTTGGTGCAAGCATACAGCAAAAGTCAACTTTTCATTCTACCACACACTTAGAAATTAGGGAGAGTACTTCAAAAGTCACAGCAATCACATGGCAACTCAGTCACCCTGAACTCCTTATTTAGTGTTCTCTCTGTGTGTTTGTTCCATTTCTAACATCAGATTGGTTCAGGAGCACATATGGATACAGGAGCACATTGCAGTGAGTTCACTGATCTCTCTTAACATCCCACTACTGTTCAGCGTAATCACCTTTTATTAGTGATGACTTCTGTCCAGGCCATTATTCCATAAACTAAATATTAGCAGGTATTTGAAAAAGTTTACTTATGTCCTAGATATTTTTTAAATAAAATGTGAATTTTTAATTGAAATAAGAGGTTTCAACTCAACAATTTAAAGCAAATCCATCTGGAGATTGTTACATTTACAAACAAGAAGGGTCATGGATATTTTGGAGCTCGTTCAGAGCAGGTTAACTCATTAGTTATAATGAGTGGGAAAAACCTATAAAGAGAGATTAAAGTAGTTAGCATTTGGTACCAGTTGAGGGTTGGTTGATTTGATTACTGTCTTAGGAAGAGGGTGGTAACCAGCAGGTCTTTATCTACTCTGAGTAAAATATGCACACACACAAATGTCACTTAAACTATAGCACTTAAAATTTTGAATGTCATAAATAAGTTTTGACATTGGATTCTTTAACACTTCAGTAGGTCACTAAAGAGAAGTTTGGGATGGCTTTTTCTGGTTGCCATTAAAAATACATTTTGATTTTTCTAAAAGACTTTAGTGTGACTCTACTAGAAGTAAAGCACTAGATATTCTTACAAATTAACTTTTAACTCTCTGATCCTATATGAAAACACTATATATACCTGACATGTCCAATAGGGTAGCCACTAACCACATGTGACGATTTAAATTTAAATTAATTAAAATTAAAAATTCAGTTCCTCAATTGCACTAGAAACCATGTTAAATAGCCAGATGTGGCTACTGGGCATGGTATTGGGCAACCCAGATATAGAACATCCCATCACTGATGAAAGTTCTATTGGACAACAGTGACCTAAACATACATATTGCAAATGCCTCATATATACATTGTTAAGATATTTTTACCCTATATTTCAAACATATTGATGGGAAAACTATTTTTAAAAGTAAAAATCATCTTGCAATAGCTGTATAGAAGGTATATTTTAATCAAGAGAAGATGTTTTCAAATTTAAATTAGTAACAACAAATAATCTTGTCCTAAAGCACTAGTTATACGGTTTAAAAAAACAAACATTCCTGTATTGCGTTTTTACATTTATCAGCTTCACTTTAACTTTAAAACATTGTACTCTACAGAATGGTACTCTATTAAACAATGTTTAAGGTTAAGACACATCCGATGTACAGGTAATTTTGAGCAGTCCTCCTTCACCCGGCCACAAAACATACTAAAACAAATGTTTGCTTATACTTATCCCTATATGATTATAGCATTTTAATTATTCTTTATTAATAGTAACAATCACTTTATCAATTACTTTTTACTCACAGAATTCCATGATTCTGAGTTGTAATAAAATCTTACGGTTTATATAAAATGGTTCATAGTAATGCATAATTTGTCTAAGTTCTTTTCCAGTAAAATGAGATAGGTCATGTACTTTCCACATATTAGTTCATGAAACCCTCACAATTTCCCCACAAAGTTTGTCTTCATTTTATATGTGAGAAAACTGAGGCTTAGAGAAAATATATAACTTGCCCATGAACACACAATTAGCAAGTGGTTACCAGTCAAGATATAAGTCCAGTTACTTTGACTTCAAAACTGACACTGTTACACACTGTACTACATTGCTTCTCTTTTTTGTTTCATGAAGAAGAGTGTGACCTAAGCAGAGTTAACTGACATATGAAAACTATTCTTAAAAATTGAGTAAAGAAAATTTGCTGGTTTTCCTCAATAGCTCATTTCATCATCTAAAAAAATCATATGTGATGGCTTGATTTCTGAAACATTTGTTCGTTTTACAAAATTTAAGAGGAGGAAAAAAAGAATATGTGTGTGATTTTTGGAGGTTCTGCTACAGCTAATGAGAACATATCATGAATGAGGGCAAAAATAGTGTCTACAGATTTCTTTTTGTATGTGCCTCATACTGTCAGGTATTGAGAATCAAATAGATACTATTGTTTTATCTATAGTTATAATTTTACACATTAAAATTCAAAGGTAGTTAGTAAAATATTCATATTTCATATCTATCATGTTTAAGGCTTCTAGCTTCATAATACCATATCCTATGTTAAAGAAGCCAGAGACGAAAATGTCTTAGATACGTAAAATCAACAAAGGTAATCTGATACGTTTTTTATGTGTTCAATTAGCTCCCTATCAGACCACATTAATTCCCAGGCACTGAGTTACTAACATATTAGCTTTTCAGTTGTATATTAGAACAACAAGGTTTTGATACTATAGAATGACATTTTCTGTTTAATTTTCAGCACACTGTGATATTTTAAGTGATTTGGAATGGCCAGCTTTTGAAATTCCTTTGAACTAAAGCACCTTCCTTTCTACCTGGATTATTTTACAGTATTTCCATCTATGCATAAAGCAACAAAGATAAAGCTATTTTTCTCAGGAGGCTTCCAGAAACCCAGAATATTTTTAAAAAGTATTTTTAACAAAAATAAATGGAAAGAAACTTAAACTGATTTTAATTTTAGAGATTATTTCTTTCAAAAATATAATCTTCCAGTCTGACCTTTGAGCTATTTTGAAATCAAGTTCTATTTGTCTAGGGCTTTCCCTCTGAGAAGTTTAAAGTGCTTTTTGTCAGAGTGTTTTCCAGTGTTCAAATGCATTAAGCCTTGGGTCTTAACCAGATTTCCACATGTGCAAATCTTCCATCACTGTGACTTGTAGCACAGTTATGCAACACAAATTTTAATGATGGTTCTTTCCTATCAATGAGGATTTTGAGGGGTTGTCAAAATCAGATTATCATCTGTTTATCAATCCTCAGTAAGAAAAATGTACCAGAAAACCAAAACTGTGCACTGCACCAACACATGACATAAATAAAACTTCGGTGCAATAGACATAGTTCCCTTCTACTACTTATAACACACACGGTGCCTAATGTGTCAAGCACTGTTCTAACTACACTTTGTAACTCATTTAATCCTCACAACAATCCGATGAGTTAGGTATTTTTACTATTATCCATATTTTAAAGATTAAAAAAATGAGGTACAAATAGGTTAATCAACTTGTCAGAGACCCTAAGTGGTAGAGCTGAGTGTCAAACCCTAGTAGCTCACTTCTAGAATCTGTATAAGTAACTTTTACTCCATACTGCTCCTTAAAAGGAAAAATAAGACCTACTATTAGACCTACAGCCATAACCATGCTGTTAGTTATCTAACTAGTGCCAAGGGATATATCCTTTACCAGTAAAATCAACTCCAGGGCAACCAAGATCATTTTATTTACCCACGCTGAAGTTTATTCTATGTAATCATTTGCCAAGCAATCACTTAGTTAGTCATTCAACAGGCACAAATCAAATGCTTATTACGTGCCTCACCTCACACTGTTCTAAGAGATGAGGTTATAGCATCTAATAAGAAATAGATCCAGATTGCCCTCAAGAAGCTTCTATTTCTCCTTTCAATATTTCTTTGTTGATCTTCTAGTATCCTGTGCCTATGCCCTCTAATGTCTCATACCCTGTCTTTCTGGATCCTGGGTATAGACAACATTTCAATCTCCCTCCTTCCACTAGTATGTTTAAATTATCTTTTCAACTCCTTCAACACCATCATACAAATTCAGGTCTTTACTAATAACACATAATTAAATTATTATAATGGCTATGTGTTTTATTCTCCCTTCACCCAATCTTTCTCTAAAGCACCTATTTAATTATACCACCATCCCTCTCCTCCGACACAAAAACTGACTTTGTAGTGATTGTACAATAAGGTTACAATTTCTCGTGTAGTATTAAATACTATTTACAATCTGACCCTCAATCTACCACACCAGTCTTGTCTCCTACCATTTGCTTCACATGCACTCCGGTCTAATAGAACATATCTAATTGCAGTCCCTTGCTCACTACTTGGTCATTTTGACGTATCTCTGAGCAATGCCATTTCTCTTGGCATTCTTACTGTCTAAAATATCCCCATCTATGTCTGCACTAGGAAATTCAGAAGGCCCAGTTCAGATGACACCTATTTCAAGAAGCCTTCACTGAGCTCACCAATTAGAAGTGCTCTCTCCATCTTCTGAATATTAATAGCTCCTCATAATCCCCATCTGATGTTCACCTTTATTAAATTATCTTTGCATATTACTTCTCTTAGACTGTCATATTGCCGAAAGCAGAGGCAATTTCTTTACCCTTGTGTATATAGATGTGTATGGCATAGTGCTCTGCACATAGTGTATTTATCAAACATTGTTTGAATAAGTAAAACTGTGACTAAAAAAAAAATCTTCAGGCTGCAAGTCTCTAGATTTGCAAGAAATGAGTGTAACATTATCATATTTGCTGCTGTAGAAATATTACATAGAGAATGGGTTAGAAAGGAGCAAAACTGAAGCTAAATAGTTTGAAATGATTTTATATTCATATGCTTTATTTAAGGTTAGGTTCTTTTGAAGTTTTTATTACTGTTGTGGATGTTAGTATTTTTCAAAAAAAATTTTTAATTTGGAAGTTGGGGGTCAGGGGTAAGGTAAAGGATTTGGAGAAAACTTCATTTGCTTTCTAACATGTATCAGTAAATTCCAAATAGGAGTTTTTTTGACATACAATTTCTAAACTTCTATATCAGAAGCTTTGACAAGAGATACAGTAATGTAAAGGGAAAGAAAGCCTAAGAGATATGCTATCAATTCACCTTTCTCAGTACTCAAAATTCAATCTTTCAATCAAATTAGGCTACAGACCTAAGCCACATTAGCTGAGTTCATCACAGAAATGCTTTCACTCTTTTGAGCTTTTATGTTATTTCTTTTAGCTTTTATCAAAGTTTGCTTTAAAAAATTCATAGCCGAAGCACGCATCTGCATTTTACAAAGAAACTTTCCATTACATTATTCAATATTCCCTATTTAATTTCCAACATTAGAATTTTCTTTAAAGTTTTGCCCTCACTTTCTCCTTTCTGAAAACTAGAACTAAGTAACTTCTCTTGCTCTTATTGTTTGACTAAAAGAAAGCTTAAAGAAAACTTTGATACAGAATTAGAGCAATTGCATTAAGAGTACAGCTATTGCATTTGCCTCTTCCTCCTCTATAGGCATTACATTATTCCTATTTTATTAACCTTATAAGAGATGTTCTTTACTATAAATTGCTTTGTATAATTTTTTTGTTTTATTTTTAAGGGTATGCTATTTGAAGAATAAATATAGAGGTTGTACTCATTCATTTATTTATTCATGCAATAAATATTATCTGTTTTAGATTCTAGACATACAACAATAAGCACAAACAGACAAAAGTTTCTACCCTCATAACACTCTAGCTGTGGTAAACAGATATTAAGTAGACTATAATCAAAATAGATAAAAAAAAAGTTGGATGCAATTGTGTTATGAAAAAATAATAAAGTAGAAAACAGAAAGAGAAGGGTTGCAGTTTTAAATAGGAGGAGATGACATTTGATTAAAGATCCACAGGGAGTGAATCCTTCAGTTCTTGGAAAAAAGATATCCCGGGCAGGGAAAGATACTCACACATATCCACTGACAGTAATTGGTGATTTTTAAATGATGCTTATTTGCAACTAATGTATTTGTCAATAAGTACCAACAAAAATTGGTGCTTTAGAGATATGTGATTGTCTAGTTTTACAGCGCCCTTTTTTCATTAATTCATTTACTCAGTAAAACTATGTTCAGCAGTTTCTATGTGCCAAAAGTGGCAATATAAAACAAAAAAAAATATAAAAGATCATAATCCATAAACTCAAAGAAATATCTTTCAAGTGGGAGAGATGATTATTAGTTATTAAAATATATTTACTTTTAGGAAAGGGAAACTATGTAATATGTTTAGGTAGGGGAGTGATAATCATATCTGCATATCAGGTAGGGCAATGTGTAGACAAGATTTGAACGAAGCATGACTGGATGCAGGGAGATGAATTAGAAAGCTGTGAAAATTGATGAAAATCCTCAACTAAGACACTAACGGAGGGTGAAGAACTAAGTAGAAAGTCACAATCCATTTTTAGAATGGAGTATTGACAGGGCTTTATGACTAAATAGGTGTGGGTAGTGTGAGAGGGGGAAGAATCAAGAATAACTCCCAGTTTTCTAACTTGAACAACTACATGGATGGTAGTTAAAGTTAGTGAGTTCAGTTTAGGACAACTTGAGACATACTGGTAAATTATGATTAGTTGGTAGTTGATATCATGGAAATCCAGAGAGGGTAATAGATTTAAAAGAAAGTCAAGGATAGAACCCAGGAATACCAACATTTAAATGGTAGACAAAGAAAGAGTTTATCTTTAAGGGGATTGAAATGGATTAACAGAAAGGAAAATTTTCCTGGAAGCCATGGGAGAAGAGATTTTACGTCCTATCATATTGCTGATTGTGTCCACCTACAGTGGCAAACTCAACATGATTATTTGAGCTTTAATAACATTGTTTATATAAGTATCTTAGAACAAGTTATTAAATTTATAAAGATTCTCTGAGATTAAGTTAGATAATCCTCCTGAATTTAATATGCATTACATACGTATTTTACTTTTGTTAATTAGCCATTCTAAAAAAAATATGAAAATAGGCCGGGTGCGGTGGCTCATGTCTGTAATCCTAGCACTCTGGGAGGCCAAGGCAGGAGGATTGCTTGAGGTCAGGAGTTCGAAACAAGCCTGAACAAGAGCGAGACCCCGTCTCTACTAAAAAAATAGAAAGAAATTATCTGGACAACTAAAAATACATGGAAAATATTAGCTGGGCATGGTAGTGTATGTCTGTAGTCCCAGCTACTCGGGAGGCTGAAGCAGAAGGATCGCTTGAGCCCAGGAGTTTGAGGTTGTTGTGAACTAGGCTGATGCCACGGCACTCTAGTCCAGGCAACAGAGTGAGACTCTGTCTCCAAAAAAAAAAAAATATATATATATATGAAAATACATTGTAAAGTTATTTCCTTCGGTCCTTCAAATGTAGTCACTTCAATGTGTTCTTTACATTTTAATTTATTAAAACAAGTTACTGTATCAATTAATTTTCCTAGAGAGAAGCAGCAATGCTACAAAGAGGTGAAAATATGTGTTACAAAAACTGAAAACATATCTCCAGCGATTAGAAAATCTCATGCTACTATTTAAACTCTGAAAAGAATAACTTATTTATAAAAATTAGGTTAATATACATTCTGACATCATGGAAATTTAAATGGATTATAAAACTAATGGAAGCCCAATGTTTTGAAGAACATATATTGCTATATAAGTAACAGCTAGTATGTTTTGTTATCAGATCTTTCATCCAAGTACTTATCAACCTAGAATTGCTTATAAAATTTCCCTATAACTTCTTAAGGTGAAGAAATCTTTGAAAAGATTAACTGTTTGTCCAAAATCATTAGCCAGGTCATTAGCAGAACCAAGATTTCAATATGAGATATTTTTAAAATGTCTCTCTTTATATTTTCTGACATCTAAAGTCTTTAAAAGTAAATGTATAAAATGAAAATGTCAATATGTCTTTATATGTTATGTAATGCTATAGTAATAAAAATAAATTTAGTAGAAAGAAACAAATTACCTATAAAAGTCCAGATAACTTATAAATCTAAAAGTCTTTTTGGAAGATTCACAATAGATATTAATTTTTTAGATAATAATGAAGAATTGGAATCTGAAGAGTAGAAAATTCTGGATAGAAAGAATTTAAGAGGTTGCTGTATCAGCAGATATGTTGTCCTTTATTTTTACAGATTTTCTACCTGTTATTTGCCCTACCATAACACATGAACAAATGCCTCACACTGAGGTTATTATGAAACCATAAGCTATGCTATTACCATACTTAACATTATAACCAAAATTACAACTTCACAAATTATAACTACAGGAAAATTATAGGTTATACCAAGTGTAGCAGATGTATAGAAGAAGTGTAGCAGCTGTTAGAAATCCCAAATATTATACCTTATGAAATTATATTTCCAGTTAACATAATGCTAAAACAGGTTATTCATTCTAAGAAGTTTTTCTGGAGACAAACATTTCCCTGTGCAGCAGATAAAGCCTACTATTACAAAAGCCTACTTTTACAAGTAAATTTGAATGTTCAGAACTTCAATGAAATATATGGTGTCAATTAATCTAAGTTTATAATAACCAAAAAATTATGTTCTTCATCACCTAAAGATGAACCATAATATATATTAGGAGACTTTTTGATATATGGTATTTGTTATGTTTAAAAAATAATTATCAGATAACTAGCTTACATAATAGATAAATGACATCTGGAGATTAGAAATGAAAATTAGTAAAGGGATCAAAAAAATTAAAGATCATGCCAGAATACTAGTAACCATGTAAACAGTTGAGTAAGTCAGGATAAAAAAATCCATCCCAAAAATGTACCTGCAAAATCTAAACAAGCAAGTAGAAGTTGGTCTACTGCTTCAGAAATCATCACTTTTTTGTTTAAAAGATCATTATTTATTTCTTTAACATATATTAATTTGTCCAGGACCACTGTAGATTTATCTGAATACCTATGGTTCTCCATTGGAATATCTGTGTCCTGGAACCTTTTAAGACAGCCAACCCACCACTCTGTCATAAAGCATATTAGCTACCCACGGGTTGCCAGTTCCTCAGAAATGTCACCAGTCCTCCATGTGCTGGTCAAGCAGAGGGTTGGTGACACTCTACACCCATCATTTTTTTTAGGAGTTTAATGAGTTCTGCAATCATTCTAACAGTGCTTATTATAACAGCATTATTCAGCCCCTCCTTATGCCAAAATGTGAATGTTAAATGAAGAGAAACAAGCTTTAACGGTGCCCTTTAATATTATAAGGACACAGATGTTCTCTGTGAACTTGACATTTTCTTGGTCTACATCTGGTCCTAAGGATTCCAGATAAGATGTTTAAATGCATTAAAGTCCTCAGGCATTTCCTCACAGATAAATAGCATGAAATTATGTGATATAAAAAGAAGAACACCATCTTTAGTAACTGGGTAAAGATTGTTCTGGTTCCCCTGTTGATAATGGGAGCCACTGCATAAATGTCAAACATTTTGGATGTAAAGTGTCTAACTCGCTGTCACAAATTAGATTTGGCAGTACCATGAAAATGAGGTGCCAGCATGCTGCTTTTGCCCCTCTGTGACATTTATCTCTTACCCCTCTCCCTTGGTTTTTATGGATGCTTCTGAAAATATCAGATGTAATATTTACTTAGATTGACTATGACATACACCAAAGAGACAAAGATAAGAAGACCTAGATTGAATCTTCAAGGAGCTTACAATCCTTCTGAAAACACAAACATGTAAGTCACTAACGATAAGATGATATAAACATTTTATACTTTTTTAGATTTAGAAATATTTAAGTAGGAGAAGCAGATCTTTTATAAACATAATGAAAATCTTTAGAATTTTACTGATGTTAAGGATTAATATTATCTGGGCCATAGAGACACTTAAGGTGTGTTAGTTGGATGGGCAGAAATAAATAGAAAATGACAGTACATGATTATACAAGTCTGACTAAGAACTAGGGAACTTAGCCAAAAGTGGTTCTTGATCATGTTCTGCCAGAGCAAATAGTACAGAAGTGAATCAAACTTGTAAGAAAAGATTTTCTGAGATGTGATGAGGTAGCACTCGAATGTGGGAACCGGCAGTGGCTTTATGGAGAGTTTAGACTCCCCAAGCTGCTCAACCTTCATGCTACATGCGTTATTCTTGTAAATAATATAGTAGAAACTACTTAGTGATGCCAAAAGTTATTTGAGCATTCAATATTGTACACCTATATTGCATATATCATCAGAAAGGGTATTAGCAAAGTAATCGCCATCAATTCTTGTATTCCTAAAACTTTCTTCTAGTCTCCTTTTTCTCCATTCACGCAATAGTTCCCAGAAACAGTTTGGAAAAAAAGTACAGGAACTTAATGACTCATAAAGCATATGGAAATTAAATTCTAGCTGTATTGTCATTTTCAGACTCGTGCTTCTTGGCTCTCTAATACATCTAAGCTACTAAAATTTACGTGTCTATTAATTCATTCAATAATTCTTTCCTTCAAGTCAATAAAGTTGAGTTCTTATTATGTGCTAGGCCTTGATGACTCATAGATGAATAAGATAATAGTCCACACTCCAGGAGCTTTGAATCCAGGAGGGAGAGGAAGACAACCAAAGAATCACAATAAAGTGCTATAGCTGATATAATATATCATGTTCAAGATATCACAGGAGTTAAGGTTGTAATGATTAATTCTCCCAAGTGGAATTGGGAACAGGTTCACAGAAGAGATAGCACTTGTGCCGGGGGATTAAAAACTTTGTGAGAGTAAAACAGCATTGGGCAAATATAGTAGTTTGATAAGAATGAAGCTGACTTTAAGGTGTATGTGAAAGGATAAGAGATACAATAGGACATGAAGTTGAGAGATAGAAAAAGTCCTATGTGTTAAATTAAGAATTTAGACTTTTATACAAACAGGAGGAAATTATGAAAGCAGAAAAAGAAAGCATTTTAGGAAAGAAATTATAGAATATGTTTTAGTTATACATTAAAAAGAACAAACAGATGACAGAAGACCAATTAGAGGGCAATAGTGCAGGTGAGAAACAATGGGTACCAGAACCAATGGGCAGCCCTGTGAGGAAGGGTCAAAGAGGAATGATTTAAGAGGTAGGACAGACAGAGCTGACTATCAGTTGGATGCAAGATATGAATTTAAAGAAAAAAGGATTTGACTCCCAAGTTTTTGGTGTGGGTAAACAATTAGATGGTGGTGTCATTGGAATATGACATGATTTAATTGGAGTTTTCCATGTCTTCTAAGAAGGTAGATTTTTAGGTCTGGAGCTCAGGAAAGAGATTTTGAGTCAACAATGTATATGACATAAAGTGTGGCAGTGGATCAAGTAGTCTGAACAAGAACATGTGAGGTAAGAAAAGGTGAAGAACAAAGCCCTGAGGAATACTTAGTATTGTCAGAATCCGGGAGGAGAAAAGCAATCATGGAGGAGAAGGAAAGAAGGAAAGGTCAAGTAGTCTGGGGAAAGGTAAGAATCAAGAAACTGTTAGAGAAAGAAAGTGGTCAGCAAATTTGATTCACATAGGAAAGGAAAGAAGAATGAGGGCTGGAAGTGCTTGTTGCATTCAGAAACAAAGAAGCCCATAGTGTCTGTTGTCAGTGGTTAGAAAGTAAATAGGAGTTAAGACCTTTATTTCCAATTGGAATGTGAGGAATAGGAGGTAGTTAAAGGAGAATGGCCTGGAGGATTTAACTGTATTTCCTGGAACAAATTTGAGTATGTTTGCGGACTATAAGAAAGAAGCCAAATACAGTAAAAACTGAGCAGTTCCGTCCCCATACCAAAGGAGTCAGAAATTGGCAGAAGAGCACAGAAGCACAAGTAGAAGAATCAGTATTAAACAGGAGGAGGGAAGTTAGGAAACACAGATAAAAACTACCTGTAGGTGTGAGGGCTAGCAATTGGGGGATTTCATATCTCAAGGCTCATTTTTTTTCCTGTGCAATAAGATCCAAGTCCACTGCCAACTTTTCTCCCTATATATCATATACTTAAAAGTGTGCCAAGAACACTAGATATGGCAACATCTCACAGATGGTGAGTGGTATGAAAATGACCCAAGGGTTCTATATCATGTGTATAGTCTCTGATCACTAGGAATTTATTTCCTTATCCTCAGAAGCAAAATGATTACAGAACCATAGCAACAATGGTGGTCTGCTCAATTAGCCAAAATATGTCATTGAAACTCTTCTTGTGTTCCACAGAAAGAAATCATCTAAGAAAAAAATATTCCTGAGGAAGTAGGTTTTCCTCTTAAGCAGAATGTCATGTAGCTCTTTTTTTCCAATTTCTTCCAGCATGGGATTTATTTGAATTATTTCTCTGCTTATCGTGATGCTATAACACTCTGGATTTCACATCTTTCCTCAGATTCATTGATGTGCTGTTTATTCAGTCTGCCAAATCATTAACAACGATTTTTTAAGAACAGTTAACACCAATTCTTGCAGTGATGCCTACCCTTCACTTTCTCATCTCTTCAAAAGAGAATCATCCATCTTTATTAGTCTTTTCATCAATCACTGGTATTTGTGCTTTGTTCTTTTTGACAATTTTCAGTCAATGTGACTGGGTTTTATGCATGCTAACTCAATAGTACAGGTTAATTGTGATTTAGTAGAAACTACTTTCTCTGTTTACTTCCATGATACTGAACACTCTGTTTTGTAGGTAATTTGATAATTGGAGAATTTTAATGCAAAAATAATCTAAAGAAAAAAATATTGCTGCAACATACCAGGGAAGGTTCATTTTCAAGGAGACCAGAAATCCATTTGATTCCAGTCTAACCCAAAGAGTTGTGTTATTTTTTTCTTTCACAATTTAATAAAGGGGGGGAGAGGATAATTGAAAATCATTTAACTAATGTTTATTTTTCATAAAGTTTTAAAATTATCTAGCATTATGATATGGGAATAAGAAATACCACTTGCTTGTCAAAAATTAATGAAAACCTGCTTTTAAGAAGAGGACAAACAGAGTCAAAATGAATTGTCTAAAAGTAAAATGTAATGTTAGAAAGATCATGTTTGATGCTATCTGGAAAATTTCCCAGATTCCCCATTGAACTAATCTCTGTGAGTGCTCATTATGAGAAGTGATAGCTATTCCTCTGGCCCAGAGTCAGGCTTTGTCTTATTTTGATTGACACAGCACATATTACATTAATTTTGTGAAGTGAATACAAAAGCTAGAATAACTTCTGTTTTTAATGACTTGCAGCAATTTTTTTTAAAAAGGACTCTTAGGGATGTTATAAGGATAAAGTAACATAATAGATATTTTGCTCAGTAAAAAGCATGATTCAGCATAGTAAAATGGAAAGATCATGGTCTTTAGAGGAAGAAATAATTGAATCTAATTCTCAGCAAGCTCAGCTCTGCCACTTTCTGGCTTTATGACCTCAGATAAGTTTCTTACCTTCTTGGAGCCTCTACTTCCTCATTGGAAAATACAGAGATAATTAGACTTACCTCACCAGGAAGCTGTGAAAATTAAATAAGATTTAATATCTAAAGCACCTTGCTCAATGCCTGACCATATCTAGTAGATGCTCCATAAATATTAATTTCCCTCGTATTTCCAATAGCATAGCTTTTTACCAAATTTATAGATGCCAAATGTCAAAGAAATGAATACATATTAAAGGCTATTAGACATATGATGCTACTTAGTTAATTTTTAGATGTAGTAAATACTGAAACATACAAAACAATTCTTCTTTCTTCCTGGATTTGTGGCCTTCTTAGTTTTTGAAATTATTCTACCAACATTTATTCAATACTTATTTTATGACAGTAGGGTATAAACATAGATAAGAAACCATCTTTGATCCTAAGGAGCCCATAATATACACTTAATGAACCACAGGAGAGGGCAATTGGCAGGAACCCTGAAGATCACCAAATACTTTCCTTTTTTATAGAAGACAAAATGAGCCCAGAAAATTTCAATGATTTATTCTATATTTTATTGCTAGTTAGTAGCAGCTCCAGTGAAGGCTTCCTGGCTCCTAGTCAAATGATGTTTCCTATAATCCATTTCCCCAAATCCTAAAGTGTAAAAAAAAAATTATTGGAAAAAAAATGCACAGGAACATTTTTAGTAGATCAGAATTTTTTTTGTCTCCTCTAAAGCATAATCGCATGTCATAATGTTGTATCTACTGAATTTCTGTAATGGTAGTATGTCATTACATAAAATAAAATTTAAAGAGGAGTAGAACAAATTTCAGATTACTTTATGCAACACAATAACTATGTTTAAATATCCAGATGGCTAATCCCAGAATAGGCATCTTGGCCTCTGTTATCCACATAACTGCCTCTATTGCTCATTTCATATTAGAATGTAGAATTAGCCTATTGTCTGGCCTTTTTCCTCATTAATTTACCATATGCTTTATTAAATTCTCATATCGGGGCCTTATTGCTACCATAAATCTAATATTCCAGGTCTCAAGTTTCAGTATACAATAGTAGATATGAGAAAATAGCTTTTGATCACTCGATTTTCTGTACAAGAATAACTGAACCAGGGATTCTCAACATATAGAACTTCTAATCTAGTCTAACTTCAATAAACTCCAAGCTGATAGACACTGCCACAATCTCTTTCTAGAGGCACAAAGGGATTCCTGGAAAGAAAAGGATCATATCTGTCTTTCATCCCACTGGTCAATACTTTCGCTATCAGCATCCATTATTGATACTTTATAATCTCTACCACCCAAATAAGACTTCAGGAAAAAATGTAAATAATTTCAATAAAAAAGATTGGAAGCATTGTACTAGATATAGTATACATTGGGATAGGAGAAGATAAATGCACTGATTGAACATTTTGCCTCCATTTTCCTTTATTCTAAATTATTCTAAATAAACAGAAGCTGGAACTCAGATCCCGGAAAGATATCTTACTCCAAATGCGTGGCCCAGTGTGTCGATGTATGTAACCAGAAGATATCCAAAGAAAGGGTTTAGAGGGAAAACCAAAGTAAAGAATCAAGGAAGAAGCCCAAAAGAAGCATCAATCTAATGGGGCTTGGCAGAGACTCGAAAACTGAGTTGATTTGACAATGGAAATGAGACAATGGAAATGGGATCCACACTCACCAGAGAGAGAAGTGAGTGTGGGACAGAGAGAAGTCAAGCTTCAAACTTGCTAGTGTGTTCACATGTTAGAAGAGGGAAGGAGTAGTGTTTTAGAGTGCCACCTTCAGGGTCAAAGTTCAAAACCCTGCCCCACTACATACTAGTAAGTTATTTAATTTTACTGAGTATAAGTTTCCTAAGATTTAAAATTGGTAAAATGATTGTTCTTAACTTATTAGAGACATTATGAGAATTGAGAGACATTATGAGAATAATATATTTAAAATGTTTAGCATAATGTCTGGCTTCTAAATACTGAATGTTCAATAAAATGTTAAGCATAATGTCTTATCATTGGAGTTTTTAATAGGACCTCTTGGGTGAGTAGACAGGAATTGAGGGCCCAAAGACAATTTAAGCACTATCTTCCTTTGATATTAATGACGTAATATCAGAGAAGAGAAAAAGAAGAGAAGAAAAAGAGAAGAAAGAAGTCAGGAGTGCATAAGAAAGAGATAATTACTAATTGGGAAAGAGGGTACAGGGGGTAGAAAAGGAGTAGTCTCCTATTTGCAAACATTGCCAGACACTGCAAACACTGGACTATGTATTCAGGGTCCAGAAACCCTGCCTGGATTTGATTCCTTGCTTCTGCTTATAAAAAGATAGAGTTTAGACAGAGGATAATGGAGACAAAATGCTCAAATAGTGCACTTACTTTCTCCCATCCCAATGTATAGAATCTCTAGTACAATGCTTCTAGTCCTTTCTGCTGAAACGGTTTTAAAATTTTTTTTCTGGAGTCTTATTTAAGCAGTGGAGGCTCTAAATGAGTAAAATGCCAATAGAGAATGCTTATAGTCAAAGTTATTGACCAGTGAGATGAAAGACAGATATGCTCCCCTTCTTTCCAGAAATGTCCTGTTCCCCTAGTAGGAGACTGTGTCTGTTAGCATGGAATTAACTAAAATTAACTCTAGGAGAAAGATAAAAAGCAAGAGGGAAAAAATTGTAGGATTGCTATGTGTGAAAGAAGAACATAAAGGGAAGGAGTTGACATGGAAATGTTTAAATATATTTATGTGTTTGAGAGAAAGCAAAAGTGTTACTGTGATATATTTAAACCTGCTTGGCACAAGGGGAAAAGAGGCAGATAGATGCATGCTTCTTGTCTGACCACTTGTCTGTAGAAATCCAGTTCCTGTGCCTTTCCCTTCTTTATTTTAGCCTCTACAATAGCAATAAAAGGTGTCAAAGATTCAACAAGTTGCTACTAGGAGTTCTGATGTGTTCATGAAATAACTACCCATCAGCTTTCAAATGCTAAAATAATCAGCCTAAAGCAATTCTATTTGATTAAATTAAATTAAGTTTTCATTTTTCTAGAGTTCACTGGTGGCTTTTTCCTTATTCCTTCTCCTCCATGGTAATGTATCCTCCTAAAAATATACATTTCAATGAGTCTTC
>CAUYSK010063072.1:0-15596 GCA_963575035.1 Avahi laniger
TATGGCCTTCTGGATCCTTGAGTGCAGCCTTTTGACCGAATCCAAATTTGGTTGGATGTGAAGTTTGGATTTGATCGAGGAGCCACACTTATGGATCTGGAGGGGGGCCACATGTGTCCCCAAGGTTCCGCATGCAGCAAGGTTGTTGTCTAGGTCAGGAAAGGACATTACATTAGCTGGAATAACAAAAGTTTAGGTTAAACTGGGTAGGATCAGCTGTCTCTATAATTGGATCTTCTGGGGAGAACTTGAGGGAAATCAAACACAGTAGTCCTCTCTTATCCCTTGGAGGATACATTCCAAGGTCCCTAGTAAATTCTGAAACCATGGATAGTAGGAAACCCTATATATGCTATGTTTTTTCCTATACTTATATACCTATGATAAGGTTTAATTTATAAATTAGGTACAGTACGAGATTAGCAACAATAACCAATGAATAGAACAATTATAACAATATGCTGTAATAAATGTTATGTGAAATATCTTATCAAAATATCTTATTGTACTGTTCTCACTCACTTTTCAGACTTTGGGATAACTGAAATCTAGAAAGCAATGCTACGGAGAAGGGGAAGGGGGGAACTAATGTTCCTAAACTTGCAAAACTGAAGTAGTGTCTGAGACCCAAGAGTTCTACTTAGATCCTTCCATATGAACAGTTTTATACACTATATAGTAAAGAGTAAGAATAATGCAGAAATACATTATTTGGGGAAAGAGAGGCAGTTAACCTGTGAACTGAGGCACCCAATTTTTGTATT
Organism: Avahi laniger; assembly: GCA_963575035.1. NCBI lineage: Eukaryota > Metazoa > Chordata > Mammalia > Primates > Indriidae > Avahi > Avahi laniger. Next base: position 765 of record CAUYSK010063072.1, read on the forward strand.
GGTTATGGTATTTCTTTTCTGCTTTAAGATATTAATACTAAGAGAAAAGATTGTTCTGTTTGTGTCGTGCTAATTTCTGTAATTAATATAACTCACCCAAATTGGTAAGAAAGTACATGAATAAAATTTATTCTTAGGGCAAGGGAAGTGAGGCAGTTCTGAAGGCTGGAAAGTCCAAGATCAAGGTGCTACCTGATTTGATTCTTGGTTAGGGCTCCTGTCCTGGCTTGTAGACGACTACTGCCTTCTTGCTGTGTGCTCACATGGCCTTTCTTGGGTGCATGTGGAGAGAGCTCAGGTGTCTTCTCCTTTCCTTATAAAGACACCAGCTCTATCAGATGAGGGCTCCACCCTTACGGACCTCACTTAACCTCTGTTACCTCCTGAGACCCCTATCTCCAAATACAGTCACATTAGGGGTTAGGACTTAAGCATAAGAATTTGGGTGAGGGGGGGCACAATCCAGTCTATAGCAGTTGCCATTGTTTTTTTTTTTTTTTTGAGACAGAGCCTCAATGTGTTGCCCGGGCTAGAGTGCTGTGGCGTCAGCCTAGCTCACAAGCTCACAGAAACCTCAAACTCCTGGGCTGAAGGGATCCTCCTGCCTCACCCTCCCAAGTAGCTGGGACTACAGGCACGTGCCACTATGCGCGACTTCTTTTTTCTATATGTTTTTAGTTGTCTAGCTAATTTCTTTCTCTGTTTTTAGTAGAGATGGGGTCTCGCTCTTGCTCAGGCTGGTCTCCAACTCCTAAGCTCAAATGATCCACCTGCCTCGGCCTCCCAGAGTGCTAGGATTACAGGCGTGAGCCACCACACCCGGCCAGCAGTTGCCATTTTTGAATGTTGAAAAGTATTCGATTAACAGTCCTAGAATTGCAGTATGTCCTTCTGCCACTTGGTGGTACTGCAGTATAATAGAAGCAGCACTGCTTGAAAGCGGGAAACCACCAGTTAAGTCATAGTTGTAAAACCAGATTGTTATTCCATTCTTTATAATTTGTTAATGCCTCATTTTTTCCTTTTAATTTCTACTTGTATTAACATACAGGGTAAGGTTTTGTCCTAATTTTGTAGCTGCTAATTAAACTTAGGCTGGTATCTTAAGCATTTCTTTTTTAAGTTACACGGTTCTACCATGGATGCTTACCCCTAAGTTGCTAATAGCATTTTTATTTGGCTTATTATAGCATTCCTACAGTTATGTTATTATTATATATGGCAGTACTGAGGTGTTTTTTTATGCTATAGCAGAATTTGACACATCCCAAAACAGGACTGTGTATGTGAGCTGAGCTTACAGCAGCTCTGGTAAACAAGCTTTTCCAGGAGAAGGTATAAGTACTTATCAATAGAAAGCTAAGGGCAGTCTTAAGTAATTTCCAGTCTTCTATTTGACCTCTTGATTCACCTTCATTAATTTGATTATTTGTGAACAATTTTATTCAGTGAAATATTTAGGACCGTCAAAAGACAGAATTACAATAAATTTAAAGATTGGGACTGGCTTTATTTGTGATGCGAGAATCAGGCAACATTTCATTCCATAAAATAGAATGAATGTTCTGATTAGCTGAACAGAGGAACTTGGGGTTTTTTTCTTTAAATTCTTTTATTGTTTTATTTTAATTTTTTTTAGAAACGAGGTCTCACTCTCCCCTAGGCTGGAGTGCAGTGGCCCGATCATAGCTCACCGTAGCCTTGAAATCCTGTGTGCAAGTGATCCTCCTGCCTCAGCTTCTCTAGTAGCTTAGACATGCACCACCACACCCATCTAATCTTTAAATTTTTTTGTAGAGAAAAAAATTGCTGGTCTAGGCTGGTCATGAATAAGCTTGGTTTTAAAGACAGAAAAGGACGGAGGAAAGCAGAAACAGAAAACAAAACACAGATTGGTCTTTTCAGTTACTTTCACTTTGAAGGTTAAAGGAAAGGGGACTTCCTTATGACCATTAAAACTGGGCTGTTTGGGGATTTGGCTGTTATCTCTCCTTCTCCTGTTTTCTTGACGGTCAGATAAACAACTTACTAATAGTTTTGATTTGGTGACATGGAACACACAGGACTTTAGCATGAGTAACTCCATTTTGGTTTGGTCTGTTGGGGTCTAGTATAGGAGATCAGTCCAAACCATGGCTTCTTGTAAATTTTATTTAACAGGACGAAGATGTGAAAAACGTTTCTTAGATATTATTGAAGGCATAATAATCTCAGTGTATTTTTGTTGTCATTTGTTGTGAAACACCAAATGATACTTGGCAGTTCACTTGTAGTTTCAAGATTTCATACTGTGGCTTATTATTTGGCAAAACAATATGTTTTATTGTAATGAGGCTGACTTCAATATGATTTAATTCATAGAATTTGTACAGAGAAACTACTGGTTGGCTTAGTCCACCTCTTTCCGTAGGCTTATAGGACAAATATTGTAAACAATTTCATTGTCTCCCTGTGACAGTTCTCTTTAGATAACAACTTCTTAAAAAACCTTTTACATGGGGATTTTTATTTGATAACATTTGAGAAATTAATGCTATTCCATGTGCCAGAAAAATTACCTGTGTATTATACATAGTTAATAATACAATAATAGATTTGATTTACAGAAGGTATGGTATTAAAATTTGTTTCTGGAGTCTACACATATAAGTCAGCTATTAAAACTTATTCCTGGTAGATATTTGATGAGAGTGAATGCCTAATTTTAGAGGCAAATCTATCTCTATGTCACTTTTAGGATTGAGAGGTGTTTTCTCTGTTATTTTTATTCTGGCTTTGGTTGTATAGTTTGAAGCTACCTGGATTAGTGCTGATGGGCCTTTTCATTTTGCCTCATGTTGTACCACTCCCTTTGACATGTAATTCTTTAGTTACAGCCATTTCCAGCTATCTAAATGGAATGCCATTTTCTTATTTATGTGGCAAACTCCTCTTCATCTTTTAAGTCCCAGCTCCAGGTTGTCCAGCAGAATAAGATGCTGTCCATGACAGACTTCCAAAGGTGACCACCCCAACTCTCACACACCTTTACAAAAGGCTGAGTTAAGCACCCTCTTCCTACCTCTTAACACTTAAACATCAAATTACAATTAATTTTTTTTTCTCTTTTTCAGACTGAACTCCTTAAAGGACAGTGCTTGCTTTATTCATTACTGAATTCACTGGCTAGGCACACAGTACATGTCTGAATGAATGTACTAAAACGAACTAAGCATTTGGGTTACATATGACTTCATAAAAATTACATGAATAACAAGATAATTTCAAATAAAAGAGTAGGGAGAGTAATACATAGACCCTGGTTAATGTTTTGCCATATTTACTTTATTACTTTTGATGTGTGTGTATATGGTTTTTATTATTATTGCTGAATTGTTAAGAGTAAATTGCAGACAAAATGCCCCTTTATATTTAGATATATACTTCTGCATATCTTTTAAAAACAAAGAACTCTCTTAGGGTAATCACAGTGTAATTATCAAATGCTGGAATGTAACATTGATGTGCTGTTATCTAATGGACAGTTCATATTAAGATGTGCTATTTGCTTATTATGATCCTTTCTGCAGTTTCACCCCAACACCCATCTAGGATCCTATCCAGGCTCATTTATTGCATTTGCATTTAGTTGGTATGTCTTTCAGTCTCCTTTAATCTGAAACAGTTCCTCTATCCTTCAATACCTTTTTTTATCTAGTTAGATACTATTTGTAACACATAGATAATAGGCTCTGCCCACTAGGAATTTAGATTATGCAATTTACATTTAGCATAGTTCATAATTATTATACAGATTTATGTGACTAGCTGTGTATACTTATTTCTAATAATGAGGTATTATTTAAAGAAGGAAGTAGAGAGATTATGTAAAAATAGAATTAAGAACCATATATAAATTATTTTTTAAACCTTTTTCTGTTGAAGCTAAAATACATAAAGTGCACTAATCTTAACTAAACAGATTATTCATTTTTGTATGTGTATATACCTATGAAACCGCCACCCAGATCAAGATACAGAACATGGGCCAGCACGGTGGCTCACACCTGTAATCCTAGCCTTTGGGTAGGCCAAGGTGGGAGGATCACTTGAGGTCAGGAGTTTGAGACCAGCCTGAGCAAGAGCAAGACTCTACTAAATTCTCTACTAAAAATAGGAAAAAAATTAGCCAGACAACTACAAATAGAAAAATTAGTGGTGCATACTTGCAGTCCCAGCCACTTGGAAGGCTGAGGCAGGAGGATCACTTGAGCCCAGGAGTTTGAGGTTGCTGTGAGCTAGGCTGGTGCCACAGCACTCTAGCCCAGGCAATAGATACAGAACACTTATAGCACCTTATAAGAGTCCTGCCTGCCACTTCCCAATGAATACCCACTTTTTCCACACTTACTGAAGGGACTCATTGTTTTGCCTTCTGTTACCATTGATCAGTTTTGCTTGTTCTTGGGCTTTGTATAAATCACATTTTGCAGTTGTGACTTTTTTTGTGTTTGTCTTCTTTGGCTCAATATAATGCCTGTGAGATTCATCTTGTTGCATGTATCCATAGTTGGTTGTTTTTATTCTCTGTAATATTCCAGTGTACAAATATTGTAACTTTGTCTATTTTCTTATACATTGGATTGTATCCAGTTTTTACTACTGTGAATAAAGCTGCTGTGCCTGTTTCTTGTATATGCCCTTTGAGGGAAGGAAACCCATATTTCTCTAAGATTGGGTTTGCTGAGCAATAGGGAGGTTACTGCCAATAGCTTTCCAAGTAGTTGTACCAATTTACATTCCCAACAGCAATGAATGGATCCTGGCCTACATACTAAATTGTCAATTTAAAAAATTTTTAGCTACTCTAGTGGGAATGTAATGGTTTATCATTGTGGTTTTAACTTCCATTTTCCTGAAGTTTATGATGTTGAGTACCTTGTCATGTTTGTTCTTAATGGCCATTCGAATATCCCCTTTTATTAAGTACCCATTTATATATTACCCATTTTTTAAAAGTTGAATTACTTGTCTTATGGATATGCATATGTGTATATATATAATTTTTAATATATATTGGATATGAGTGGATTGTGTCTTTATGTTTTCCCTTTGACTCCTTTAATGATTTCTTTAATGAAGAGAAACAATTTCATATTGATATGTAAACTTTTAGGTAAACTATTCTTTATTGTTACACCTATAAATCTAATAACCCATTAAGATTGATATATTAATCAAAAATGTTTTTAAGCTCTCTCTAAAGCAGTAGATTAGACCTTAGTTTCAAAGAAGAAAAACCAAAGCATCTGGACTTTTGCTCTAATGGGAATACTCAGACAGCTTGCATGAATTATAAGATAAATCCATGTGATTGGTGATTTAATTACATCATCTTCTATATATAAATGTTAAGATTTGGGAAGGTGGGAAACCATGAAACCTCTCTCACTGAGCATTCAGAATTTTATTCTGGGAAAGGTGTATAGTTTTGGTATGTTTGAATGTCAGTGGACTATTTCTGTGTATACCCAAAGTACCACATGTGAACATAGAGAAATGTAGGACACAAGAACTTTCTTTTTTTCAATATCACATTTATACTTCTGTACCCATGCTGCCATTTCCAAAAGTAGTAAATACAAATAATGTCTCCCCTTTTCTGGATTTTCATCTTTGAAATGAATTTTAATGAACTGGAGGTCTAACAGCTAAAAGTGAAAATTTCACCCACATTTGTTATTTCCAGGTCTTTGAAGAAACTGGTTTTGATATCAAAGACTATATTTGTAAGGATGATTACATTGAACTTAGAATCAATGACCAGCTTGCTCGTTTGTACATTATTCCAGGAATTCCGAAAGACACAAAATTTAACCCGAAAACCAGGAGAGAAATTCGGGTATGTAACAATTGGTAGTATTTTCAGGTTGCTGGACAGTATCCTAATTGAATGAAGTAGGGAATTTCTTTTAGAAACTCCTTCATAATAATTAACTAAATGAATTATTTTCTTTTGTGTTTCAGAACATTGAGTGGTTCTCCATTGAGAAATTGCCTTGTCATAGAAATGATATGACCCCAAAATCCAAACTTGGTTTGGCACCTAACAAATTTTTTATGGCCATTCCGTTTATCAGGTATGTTCATATTTCTTTAAAAATAACCTTCATGATTCTGGTAGTTTCTTTCCATAGCCAGATTTTTAAAGTGAATTCTTTTTTTGTTGTTTTGTTTTTGTTTTTTGAGACAGTGTCTCACTCTGTTGCCTGGGCTAGTGTGCAGTCATATCATTATAGCTCACTGCAACCTCAAACTCCCGAGCTCAGACTATCCTGCTGCCTCAGCCTCCTACAGTAGCTGGGACTACAGGCACATACCACCATGCCTAGCTAATTTTTCTGTTTTTTATAGAGACAGAGTCTCGTTGGGTTGCACAGGCTAGTCTCATACTCCTGGCCTCAAGCAATCCTCCCACCTTGGCCTAAAAGTGAATTCTTATTTCCATAGACCATTAAGGGACTGGCTTTCTCGAAGATTTGGAGATTCCTCAGACAGCGACAATGGATTTTCCTCAGCTGGTAGCACACCAGCTAAACCTTACACTGTGGAAAAATTGAGGTAAAGAAATACATTTATGGAATTATTGAAGATATTGAATTGAATATATTGAATATAATCGAATATATTGAATTCTGACTTCCTGATAGTTTTTTTTTAATATGGTAGCATTTTGCTTCTAAAGTTTGCAGAGGTGTAGGATTCCTTTTATAGTTACTATTTCGTTACTGGTCTCACAGGTAATAGAAGATTTTTAAAAGATGTAAAAGGTTAATTGCAGTTGGAAAGGAGCTTCAGGCACATTTTAAAATAGTATCCTCAAGAGGATACCAACTTTTCAGGTGGATAGATAGAAAGTGGATAGATAGAACACTAGGAAAAGAAAAACTTCAGTGTGTTCACAGTGTTATTATACTTCTCTGTTCTCATGGATAGCTTTAGAGATAAGGGAATTTGTGAAGACGGTTGGGATATTGAGGTCTGTTTTTGTGCAGGGGAAGATGATGGATGCCGATGTATAATTTGTTAAAATCAAAGAAAGAATGGCGAAGACTTGGGCTTGCTTTTTTTTCTTTCCCTAGCATAGGTTGTGTATTATAAAGAGTAACTATTATATGGACATGAACTATGAAGAACATTTTCTTGCTTGGAACTTAATTGCATCCAAATCACACTTATAGAGTAGGCTGGGGAAGTAACTTTATTAAATAAGCATATAATTTTGGCATCAGTTTATTAGAACTTTACCTATGTTAGGTTGAGAGTCGACTTTTACATTTTCTCCAATTTCGACGTTATGCTTTTATCATAGAGCTTCAAAAACTACTAGGAGTAAACTACATGTATAATCAATAAAGCCTAGCTTTAAAATAGGTAGCATTCTATTTTAGATGGGTTTTATTAGGACAGGAGCTTAGACTAAATGCCTAGAGATGCCTTTCAGAATCTGTGGTTATAATCACCAAATTATATACTATAGAAACAAGTGAAACAGTGTAGAAAAAGTAAGGTAGACAGGAGTGCAGCCAAGATAAAAAGAAACGAAGACACTACTAAAAAAATTAGGAAATAATGAGTGTTTGAAAAAAGAATTATATGAATGTTCATGTTTGGAAGAATCTGTCGACCAGACAGTGTGTGGTATGAGTTCCCTATCTTAGTCCAAGGGTTTGTGGTCTTGGCGAGTGGGTAAGGAGACGGTAAAGCAACTTCTTTAACCAAATTTCAGGTTTTTATGTGTATTTTTAGAATGTAGAGTAATGTCTGTTATGTGTTGGAGGAAATATCTGAATCGTATCTAGAAAAAGGATAGACCAAAATTTTATAATTTTTAAATGGGAAAGGAGAAGAACCCTGAAGTATTCTGAAACAATCTTACTATAATGTGATTCTTGGGATCAGTGACTCTGGAATATATTATACGTGGAAGTGGTACTATATATGAGATTTCTTACCTTATATTGCAAATCACCATCTGAGTACGATTTTTCAAAATCGGATTCTTTTGCATAAGAATTTGAGACTGGATCTTTATTTAATTTGCTAATCCATTGTCTGTGCCCCTTAAATTTTTGCTTTAGAAAATAGCTTAATTTCTCAGATCCTCTTACGGTAGGGATGGGATCCATAACTGACCTGTTCAGGATCAAATTCCATACTTCAAACATCCTAGCAAGAATATGAGTTGCTTGTCCTGTTAATAGGGAAAATGTACTTATATTCATTCTGGCTAAATTTAGAAATAATTATTTTCTTCAGATTTTTAACAGCACAGTATAATCACTTACAGGGAGGAGATAGTATGGATAATTTTTAAATGTCTGGGGTGAAATTATAAGTTATATTAATTGATTCAAGGAATATTTATTGAATACCAGGCACTTCTCTAGGTGCTAGGGATAAAGTTGTAGCTGAAACAGACAAGAATTTCTGCCCTCTTAGAACTTATAGTCCATTGGGTGGAGATAGACGATAAATAAGAAAGTGAAATATTTCATCTGTAAAATAAACTGTTTAGGTGGTAAAAGAACTATAAATGAAAACTTTCTGATCTAATTTTTATTTTTAAAATCTTGTTACAGTCGAACCAAATTCCGCCACAGTCAGCAGTTATTTCCTGATGGATCTCCTGGTGACCAATGGGTAAAGCACAGGCAGCCACTGCAGCAAAAGCCATGTAATAATCATTCTGAAATGTCTGACCTTTTAAAAGCAAAGGTGAGTGGTGTACAATTAAAATTTTTCAGAAATTTAGATCATTTGGCTTTGAAATCATTCTAAACTGAGGCATTGCATATTAAGTTACAGAGCTCTGAATTGTTGATCAAAGGCTGCTGTGTTCCTTACTTGTGATTTGAAACAGGACTGAGACTCCTTAATATTTATAGCTTCGGTATAAATACAGTAAAGTAAGTAATAGGAGTTAATATCTGACTTTGATGTACATGCTACCAATGAAAGGTTCTTTTAAAAACAAGTCATGAGGGAAATATCTTCCAATTTAAGATAAATAAGATCTATTGGCTTTTGTTTGGGAAAAAATTAACAATGGATTGTAAAATTTGATTTTCATTATTCTAGTGTATGGTTATATCACAATTTATTTATCCAATCCACTTTTAATAGACATTTTGCTTGTTTCCAGTTTGGACCTTTAACAGTGCTGCTATTTTTGATACATGTCTTTTGATGGACGTACACAATTCTGTGTAACTAAAAGTAACTAAAAGTAGAATTATTGGATCATTGGATAGGCCTGTGTTATTGAATATATACTTGGAACTAATTTTCTCAGGTAATTTATATGCCCAGCACAATACCTGAGAGTTCTAATTGTCCCGCATCCTTACTAATACTTGGTATTAGCTGTCCTTTTTAACTGTCCGTTTGGGGACCACTCTTATTTCTTATTTTCATTTTTCTTTTTAAAAATATACTGGGTTCGTGAAAATTAAAAAACTTTTGTGCTTCAGAGGACACTATCAAAAGAGTAAAAACAGCTTACAAAAGGGAGGAAATACTTGCAAATCATATATGATAAGGGATTAATATCTAAAATATATGAGGAACTCCTAGAACTCAGTAACGACAACAACAACAAACAAACCCAATGAAATTATGGGCAAAGGACTTGGATAGTTCTCCAAAGAAGTTATGCAAATGGCCAATAAGTGTACAAAAAGATGCTCAACCTTATTATTTATTTTTTTTTACATAACTGTAGCACACAACAACATTATTAATCATTAGGGAAAAGCAAATCAGAACCACAATTAGATACCATTTCTTACTCATCAGGATGGCTATAATAAAAAAGAAAAATAACAAAACAGAAAATAACAAGAGTTGGGAAGGATATGGAAAAATTGGAGCTCTTGTGCATTCCTGATGGGAATGTAAAATGGTACAACTGTCTTGGAAAACAGCTTGAGGTTTCTTAAAAAGTTAAAATACAGAGTTACCATATGACTCAGCAATTCTCCTCCTAGGTAGATATGCAAAAGAATTCAAAGCAGGGACTTTAATAGATAACTTGTATGTTAACGTTCATAGCGGCATTATTCACGATACTCAGAGGTGGAAACAGCCTATATGCCTGGTAGCAGGTGAAGGGGTGAACAAAGAGTGATACATATGAACAATGAAATATTATTCAGTCTTTAAGAAATGAAATTCTGATAACATGCTGCACATTGGGTGAACCTAGAGGACATTATGCTAAGTGAAATAAGCTGGGCACAAAAGGACAAATATTATATGATTCTACTTAGATGAGGTACCTAGATTAGACAAATTAATAGAGACACAAAGTAGACTAGAGATTACTAGAGGCTGGAGGGAAGGAAGAATAGGGAGTAATCGTTTATTGGGCACAAAGTTTGGGATGATGAAAAAAAGTTTGGGAAGCGATAGTGGTGATGGTTGCACAACACTGTGGCTGTTACTTAATGCCACTAAATTACACACTTAAAAGTGGTTGAAATGGCAAATTTTATGTATATTGTACCACAATGAAATATAATAATAAATAGGCTGGGCACAGTGGCTGACATCTGTAATCCCAGCACTTTGGGAGACTGAGGCAGGAGGATTGCTTGAGGCCGGAAGTTTGAGACCAGCCTGGGCGACATAGCAAGACCCCATCTCTACAAAAAATAGAAAAATTAGCTGGGTGTGGTGGCACATGCCTGTATTCCTAGCTACTGAGGAGGCTGAGGCAGGAGGATTGCCTGAGCCCAGGCATTGGAGGTTGCAGTGAGCTGTGATCACACCGCTGTATCACACCACTGTATTCTTCTAGTCTAGGCGACAGAGTGAAACCCTGTCTCTGAAAAGAAAGTTTATGTGTTTTTTAATTTAAACTTCGGGTTTTTTGGTGGAAAAATTAACTCACGTGAAAGCAGTTTGTTTATTTTTTAAAATTTTTTTAAGTGATAGTCTTGCTGTGTCGAGTGCCATCACACCCAGCTAATTTTTAAATTTTTTGTAGAGAGGGGGGTCCCATTAATGTTGCCCATGCTGGTCTTGAACTCCTAGCCTCAAGTGATCCTCTGCCTCCCAAAGTGCTGGGATTACAGGCATGAACCACCATACCTGGTTTAAAGCAATTTAATAGCAAGATATAAACAACTGCATGTTTAGGTTTTATGTCTAAATTTAGGAATAATGGCCCGAATTTTAAAAACGCCAGTCTTCATTATTATGTAAAAGTGATTATTCATTTGATAGTGCTTATTTATTAATAATTTAAAGCAGATTTTCAAGGTAGCAGTTGATCACATTTCCTGCTCTAAGAGCTGTGGCCAGTGTGCCTCAGCATTCCCTTACAGAGAGGTTCCATTTATGTATTATAAACCAAGTCTGTAAGCAGATGGAGGATAAGGCAATAGGTGTGGAAGATACTAGGGACCATTATATTTGCTATTTCATACCTTTAGAGGAATCTTGCTTTGTGAAGCCCTATCTTTTATAAAAAAACATTGATATGGTGATTTATGAAAATTGGGCCAAGGGGACAGAGGTTTGCTGAAAACTTGATTGAACCAGCTAAACATAGCCAGGGGATTGTATTCTTTTGTGCTATTACATTATACTGTAGATTTATGTTTTATTTCTTACTGGAAAAACAGAATCAAAGTATGAGGGGAAATGGCAGAAAACAGTACCAAGACTCACCTAATCAAAAGAAAAGAACAAATGGGGTCCACAGCCAGCCAGCGAAGCAGCAGAATTCTTTGATGGTAAGAGTTACAGCTTGTATGCTAAGTAGGCAGTTCACCCTTTTTAAGAGTGGAGCAAGGGCACTGTCAAGGCATGTTAATGTTACTTGCTTTGATCTAATTTTAGTTGATATATTGATAGGATTTTTATGGAGCTAAATTGTGCACTATTACATTCACACTAAAAATCTCTTTGGCGATTCTTAAATTACAGGTTTATAACATTGATTCAATTGCACATCCAATCTTCACTGTTTTTCCTTTTTAATTTTTTTCATAGAGACGGGTTCTCGCTCTTTCTCAGGCTGGTTTCGAACTCCTGAGCTCAAGGGATCCTCCTGTCTCAGGTCTCCTAGAGGGCTAGGATTATAAGCGTGAACCACTGCGCCCGGCCTAATCTTTGCTTTTTATGTGGCTATTTACATTTATTTTAATGTTACAAAAAACAACATGTAGTCAAACCAGTTCTAGAGCAATTTTTTGGCTAATTGTTTTGTTTATATTTTTTTAAATATTCTATATTACCGTAATGAAGTTAATTCGGAGAAGTTCATCATGTATTTTTTTTTCTTCAAGTTGATAGAGTTTAGAAGATTAAAAATAAACAAAACATCCATTGCCAGTGCCATTGTCATTAGACTAGGCCTGCAGACAAATAGTTGTGAACATTTTAAGGCATTTCCTTTCATTCTTTTATTTAGTTTGTGCTCCGGAAGGTAATTCATAACTAATGGTCTCCTTGCTTATCTTTTCTGTAAGTCCTGACTGATATCTCAATGTTAGATTTTCTTATCGTAGCTTCACCTATTTTTCATTTCTTCAGTAGGGAGTGGCAATAGTAATTTAAAATTTTTAGCAAAAACATTTTACCTGAATTCCCTGGATGCTGTTTATTTAACTTGAGGTATAATGATTCAGTAAATCTATGCTGAAGATTGGTTTTTAGCAGACTACTTGCCTGTTACTGTTACTTCACTTTTCTCTGATTGAAGTAGTGATAAGAACAAAGGAGACAATAGATGATTTAAAAAGTTTTTAATAAAATTCAACATCAGTTTCTAACAAAAATGGGACAGATACTTTCTTATTTGATAATACTGTACAAATGTTAATTCTCCACAAGTTAATGTATAGATTCAAGTTGCTACCAGTCAAAATCCTTGTATGTTTTTTGGAGAAACTTTACAAATGACTCTCAAGTTTGTTTAGAAGAACTTAAATAGTTTTTTTTAAGTTTTTAAAAAAGAAAGTTAATAGAGAGCAAATACATAAACAGTTTATAAGAGAAAAAATAAAAGTGATAAACATGAAAAGTATCAGTATGTGTAGTCAAAGAATGTAAATTAAGATGGGATACCACTTCTCCCTTCAGATTGCAAAGATGAAAAGATTAATAATACCCAGTTGTATGTTATTGAGTGTACGGAGAACACATAAAAATTACGAATTGGTACAACTTTCTGGAGAGGAGTTTAGCTATATCAAAATTCTAAAAAAGTGCTTACTGGCCAGGCTCACGCCTATAATCCTGTCACTTTGGGAGCCCGAGGCAGGAGGATCACTTGAGGCCAGGAGTTTGGGACCAGCCTGGGCAATATAGCAAGACCCCCTTTTACAAAAAAAAAAAAAAAACACGTCAGGTATGGTATTGTGGGCTTGTAGTCCCAGCTACTGGGGAATGCTGAGGCAGGAGGATTGCTTGAGTCCAGGAATTCGAGGTTACAGTGAGCTATGATTGGGCCACTGCACTCCAGCCTGGGTAACAGAATAAGACCCCGTCTCTTAATAAAAACAACAACAGAAACAATTATTTTCCTAGAAGGGAAATTTAAAGAATATTCATCCTCTTACTCTTTATATTAATGAAAAGATAGAAACAATGTAAATATCCAAGGTGTTATTAACTGTAGAATCATAGATCTATACAGTAGACTACCATGAAATCAGTAAAAATGACTATGTAGGTTGTATTTATTGAAAAAGGAATTTATTCACAATACATTAGATTTTAAAAGGTTATAGGATGATAGTATTTATCATAATTTCATTTAAAATTTATACAGTTATGTGAAAATATGTGAACATATACATATCTTCATGGGAAAAATGCTGGAAAGATACACACAGCAATGTTAATAGTAATTAGCTCAAGTTGAGAAATGTAATGAATAATATTTTTCTTTTTCTGATGTCTTTATAATGTGCATGTGATCAAGAACTGAAAAAAATTTTAGTCGTATAAACTAAACACAAAATTAAAAAAAAAAAAGACATGGGATGGTGATTATATTCCTGGTTAAATTTTCTCCCTGAGAAATTTGATAATAAAGCTCCTGATTTCTAATATGTTAAATAACTGGAGATTGTGTGTGGGGGTGTGTGTGTGTGTGTTTTTTTAATAGAAATGTGAAAAGAAACTTCATCCACGAAAACTTCAGGATAATTTTGAAACAGGCAAGTCACTTTCTTTTTAAAATCTCTGTGATTTAGTTGAGTTTTACCTAACTTTGATTTTAGTGGCATAAATGATGAACTGTGGTAATTAAGCAGGAAGAGTTGCCTATGTTCTGTAGAAAGAGTTCATATGTGTGAAGATGTCTAAATATGAAACTGGCTAAAATGAATTAAATGATTAAAAAATGAAATTATTTGCCTTTTGACTGTGCTGTTTGTTTTTTGAATATAAGACTCAGTGCAATGCATGATTATTATAAATAAATAATTCTTGGGGATTAGATGGAGAGTGGAAAGAACAAAGTATTGTAAGTGAGGAATCCTCATTCTCACATACATATAAGGGATGCACTAACTTCAGAAGGGGAGCATTTTCCCCTGTTTGAAGGTAATGATGATCAGCTTTTATTTTCTTTTATTTTTTTTTGAGACAGAATCTCACTCTCTTGCCCAGGCTAGAGTGCGGTGGTGTTAGCCCAGCTCACAGCAACCTCAAACTCCTGGGCTCAAGCAATCCTACTGCCTCAGCCTCCCAAGTAGCTGGGACTACAGGCACGCGCCGCCATGCCCGGCTAATTTTTTCTATATATTTTTAGCTGTCCAATTAATATCTTTCTAT
>CAUYSK010063074.1:0-13676 GCA_963575035.1 Avahi laniger
CTCTACAAAGGTTTTAACTTTCCTTTCACCCCACCTCCCATCAAGTGAATTCCTTACAAGTCAGGTCATGATTAATAATGCTAGTTTTCAATAGAACAATTCTACTAATTTAACAAAAATAGGAATAATAAAGATGGAATAGTGAACATTGGCCACACTTTTTTGTAAGTCTGCAGTTTATGCGATAGCCCTTAAAAACAAAAACAGATTTTTACTGTATCATCAGTACATATGAAGCACAACAGAGAAATTTTACTTTACTAAACTTAACTCATTTTACAGTAGATCCACCCATCTTAATCAATGTTATTTTCAATAATTTTTCTTCCTCAGCCACCATAAACTGTCTTTTAAACTTATGTGCTTAATAAAGAGAGTCGGAATGACATTTTATCTCTATTTTTGACTTCTCGTGCATTCTATAGCCCTACTACACAAAGATAAGCACTGTAAAAAGTTTCTCAAAGTTTCGTGATATTGATCAGCTTCTTTAATAGAGGAAAGAACCAGGAAATATATTCATGTCCCATTGCTTCTGAGTAACCATGTGTAGCACCAACTGTCATTGAGTGAGGGGAGGCTCAGAATCCTGGAAACAGGACATCACATGTGGTTACATGCACCACTGTAAACATCAGACCAGCTTTGATTTTCTTTGGGCAAGCTATTTTAAAATAGGTCTGTGCTGTAGATTTCACCTGCCATATGGGGCAGTTTATGCAGCTTTATGTAAAAAATATCAGTGGGAAACGACTAAACTCCTATTACAATGGCTAAAATTAAAACAAAACAAAACAAAACACTTGCCAATATAGTGCATGTTTATTCCCACATTGGCATCTGCTCCTTGAAAAACACAACACACTTAAAAAGGTCAGTTTTATTGTATGTGAATTATAGCTGAGAAAAAAAAAAGCATAATGTCTGGCATATAGTAACAGCTCAATAAAATGCTGTATTTTTTAATATTTCTCATGAGTTAGTTCTTTAAAAGCCAGAAATGTTACTCCTATAACCTTATATCATAGAGTGCAACTGGAATGAAAAATGACCATGAATATGCTGATGATTTTAATTTGACAGCTGTAGTTAAGTAATTGCTTAAGGATTTCAATTCTGTGTTTGAATTAACTTTAAGCACTCTGGCCAAAAAAAGGAGCTAAGTTAAGGATTTCCAATAAAGATTCAGTGCATTGGTGAATTTAATGAAGCTTTTAATGGTTTAAAATAAATTATTTAAATAAAAATTAATTCAAATATATTAGGAAGTATTTTTTTCTGTTTCAAGTATTATAAAACTGTTTAAATATTCAGAATATATAATTTACATATTTTGTATCTTTTCAAATTTCAAAAGTCATACATTTTTGTTATAATAAGTGAAATAACACAATGAAATTCAGAAATGATCAAAATTAACAATTACCCTAGCAGTCCAAATCCTCTGACCTCATCCTACCCAATGAGACCTAGAGGTGTCATTGTGTATCTATCCACACTCTTGTTTTTGTTCATACAAACATAGATAGCCATAGATATACCTGCATAGTGGTGTGGTTTATTCCCTTTATCCTGAAATAGAATCATAAGATAACCATTACTTGATATGTACTTTTTCCTACTTAATACACCATGGGCATCTCTCTAAGTCATTAGGTTCTAATAGATATCCACTTTGTTCTTACAATTTCTGCAAGCATATATGTGCACACATAACTTCACACAAATTATACATTATAGATACTTAATAGTAGTGTTCTTCCAAAATAAG
The DNA here is from genome assembly GCA_963575035.1 of Avahi laniger. Taxonomy (NCBI): domain Eukaryota; kingdom Metazoa; phylum Chordata; class Mammalia; order Primates; family Indriidae; genus Avahi; species Avahi laniger. Next base: position 1,772 of record CAUYSK010063074.1, read on the forward strand.
AAACACTTTTGTATTCTGCTTATCTCAATTCCCCATCCCATACTTTAATCTCATTACCCCTCCTCCTCCCATGTTATGCAACGTTTTGTAATATAACATACATACACACGGTTTTTTTGCCATTGCTCATTTTACAAAAATAGAATATTAAATATTCTCCCCTACAGGCCATTTTCCTCATTCAACACATTTTGAAATCCCCTCAAGTCCCAAGTCAGTTCACATTCTTTTATAATAGTTGCTAATATTGCATAACCTTGCATGCATGATTTATTTAACCATTTTCCATTTGGTTGGCATTCATCTTACTTAAGCTATATTTTTTGCTGCTTTAATCAATGCTTCCTCAATTTTATTTTATTTTATTTTTTATATATTCCTTTTTATATATTCTTATACTCTTAAACCTATGGGAGAGTCCCAGAAGTTGGGTTGAAGTATATACAAATTTCTAATTTTAATAGGTTGCTTTCCATAAAGACTGCATCATTTACATTTCTGCCTTTTTCATCACATCCATGTCATCAACAGATGCTATTGCTTACTTTATTTTTTTTTGAGTCAGATAGTAGTTGCTGAGAACTGCTATAAGACAATTACTGGATCTTTTGATATGAACAGCTTTTGACAATGAGAAGTGGGAGAGAACTCTGACTCCTCCTTCCAAACCTCACAGGGATCTGTTACCATAAAAGCAAGTCTCCATCTAAATCTTTCACATGTGCGTTTATTAGCAAGTAGTCATCAAAACAGTCTAGCTCTTCCTTTAAGCTGCCTGAATCTCTACTTTCTGTCTTTACGATTCTCTGAGAGCACCTTGCTTTAAAGATTAATCAAAAAACAAATGCAAGAAAAATTTTGGCAGCAAGATTCCTTGTTTTACAATCAAAAAAAGTGACCAAATCCTCCATTTACTGGTTGTGGTGAATGGATGAGGCTGTAGTGAGATGTGAAGTTCTAGTGTTAAGGTTTCATGTACTATGAAAGTATTAGCATGTTGGGCTTACCAGATTCTTACACCCTGTTATGAAAGGTTGGAGGTGCCCACATTAATCTTCCTTGCCAACAGTATTTCTTGATTACCACTAATTTCACCAATGAAAACTTATTTGTAATCAAAAAATGCAATGGTGCGATTTAGATCATGCAATCAATTTAAAGTCCTCTTTTTTTTTTTTTTTAAGAGACAGGGTCTGGCTTTTGTCTTCCTGGCTGGAGTGCTGTGGCCCAATCATAGCTCACTGTAGCCTCGAACTCATAGGCTCAAGTGATCCTCTCACTTCAGCCTCCCAAGTAGCTGCGACTATAGGCATGCACCACCGTACCCAGCTAATTTTTAAAATTTTTTAGAGATGGGGTCTTGCTATGTTGCCCAGACTGGTCCGGAACTCCTGGCATCAAGGGATCCTCCTGCCTCTGCCTTTCAAAGTGCGGGGATTATAAGTATGAGCCACCACACCTGGCACAAAGTACTTTTTATGTTTTCTTCGGGGGAGTGGACACCTGATAGGGTCTCTCAAGGGATAACTGACCCACAGTGGAGTGTGTATTTAGGGTTAGAAAATTCCAAATATTAATTATCTATTCTAGACTTCAGATTGAAGATAACTTATATACACATCATATTGCCCATACTGAAATACTCTGAAATAAATACAGTGTAGTAGGTATAACATGGCAGCTGGCTTTGCTACTTTTCCAAAAGCAAATGGGAGCAAAAGGGAAAACACATTTCTCTCTTTTACCAGATATGCTTCCTCAATTTAGCGGCATCAGTACTGGGCCTCTGTTAGCCAAGGATATTGGAGGAGAAGAGAAAGAAAGACAGTGGTCAGAACCAGGCAGCTGCATGAGTATGTTCATGAGCTCATGGGTACCACATGAAATACTTAGGGAAAGAGGATGTAAGGACTCTACATTTGCAGTGGGAGAGCAAATTTAGACAAACTGGGCCTGTGTCATAATGTTCGATGAACTTGTCTTCACCATTCTACCCAACAGTCAAAGAAGTTTATTTATTAAGTTGTTTTCAGAACACCCAAGGCTGTGCTATAAGTGGTAACAAACAGATGGAAACAAATTATTTTTCCGCAACCCACACTCATATTTCTTCAAGGGAGATTCTAAAAACATAGTTACAAAGTTGGAAATAGTTCCATCATTTTCCAAAATATGGAAAAATGTTCAAAAGATACATTCAGATATTATTGAACATAAATTGTAAGCTGACATGATGAGCATTTATAGGAACGCACGAATAAAATGCTTACCCAGAGATAATGAAATATCTTTTGAGTAATAGCCATTTGTTGCCTTTGCTTTTGACACACTGATAGGAACATGTTATGGTCACTGCAGTTTGATAAACGACTTTCTCATCATATTTTCATTTTGTGGGTTTAGGTCAGACACCATATTGTGACTTGGTTGGTGCGGAGGCTGGTGTTTTACTTATTTTTAGAATATTTAGTCTATTTAGAAAGTTCACATAATTTTGGTTACAGTGACTAAAAAGACTAGGATTAAAATAAGCCTGGCTTTTACAAAAACGAACTCTTATGGCATTAGAGGATGGCAAGTTCATGCCAGTGTGTCATTCAAAGTCCTTCTGATTCCAGGGTTTGGTGCTTAAGATCACAAATGAGGGTGTCTGTGGAGGAAAGGCCATGCTTTGTCTCTGTTATTTGAAGGAATGGAATGTCCCCAAAGGACAAAATGAAAAATGTCTACTTTATCATGGTGCTTGGTCTAGTGTAGAGATGCCAAATAAGTTTCATTTGTTTTTGCCAACTCTGAAAAACTGACAGTGGCTGGCTGCCTGGCGGTCTCTGTGGAAATTGGGATAGAGAGTTGATACCCTGCTAGAAAAGGTAGCTACTAAGGATCAAGTAAGTGTGAGAGGAGAGGAAGGGTACGTGTGACATATTTTGATATTTATGGACTAATGGGAAGTGAGAGGGATATATTCAAATACTTCATTTTTAGTTGCTATTCCCTGGAAGGTTAATACCATACTTCAAATCTACTAAATCAGAAATTCCCTGTGAGATGATTTTTAAAAGTATATTCTTATATTTACAAGTATAAATATATAAAATGCACATTTACAGCTATTACATATATGTATGTATGTGTGCATATATTACATATATGAATACATATAGTTCTTTTTAAACACAGTGAAAGAATTTTCATCTTACTTTTTAAAGAATTATGCTTAGAAATCTAGTTGAGATGAAACCAACTTTTGCTTATTACTTAAATAATATGTAAAGAGTATTTTTTAAGATGAGATTTTAGTGAGGATTGAAATTACCAGAAATTATACAGAAGGGTTCCTAGATGAGCGAAATGCATACTTTTCCTTTAGAATCCAAAAATCAACAAGCACCTTCCCTGCCTAAACTTACATATAGCTGGATGATATAAATTTTTAAGTCGCTCCCATTTTATTACAGATTGTTTTTAAAAGGTTTATATTCACATCACAAAAGATACCTACTTCTGTCTTTGTTTCAAAATGGAAGTTTTAATTTTTCTTATTGGTCTATAGCATTTCTTTATATATTCTGGATACTCATCCTTTGTAGTTGTATGAATTTTGTGTATATTTTTCTAGTTTATGGATTTCTTGTTCATTTTGCTTATGGAGACTTTTGATGACAGGGATTTCTTCATTTTAATGTTGCCAAACTTCATTATCTTTTCCTTTATGGTTCATGCTTTGTGTGTCTTGTTTAGGAAATCCTTCCTAACTCTGATATCATAAAGATATTCTCCTGTGTACAGGTAGTGAATTCTTATGAATTCTTATTCTGTCCTTCCTTCAGTGATCTTTGAGACCTGCTCTTGTGAGTCAAGTTTCCGTGTATGTTTGGGTGTAGGTCCAGTTCTCTATTCCTCTCCATTAGTTATTTATTTGTTTTGGTAACAAAATTATACTGTCTTATTTCCTATAGCTTTACATAATAAGTCTTGATATCTGACAGTGCAGACCCACCCTATACTGCCACCCATTTCCCAACTTTGTTTTTCGTCTTTAGGAGTTTTTTGATTATTCTTGTATTTTGCATTTTCAAATAAACTTTCAAATCAGCTTTGCAACTTCCACAGTAAACACTTGTCTTGGCTGAGTTTCCCCCAGGAAATGGACTCTGAGATGGGGATTCACATGTGGGAGTTTGTGTCCTTGAAATCGACACAGTCTCCTAAGAGGGAGAAACTGGATTGGGGAGCAGATGCATCAGAGGCTTCCTTGGATACCATGGGGAGCTCTGGAGCTCTGAAGGTTCTTATGAGAAATTCTAAACTGACTTAGAAGGAACAGGCGTTTTATCCCCCACTTCTGGCTGTCGTTGCATGTGGATTGCTTCTGCAAAGGAAACGAAACATTGGGCAAGGCAACTCCCTTCAGCCAAAAGCAATTCTTATGGAAAGACTCAACTATAAACTCTCAGCAGTCAACACTGCATGCAGCTTGGAGAATGAGTGCCCTGGTAGATGTCTTAGTCAGCTGTGTTTGCTATAACAAAAGTGTCATGGACGAGAGACATAAACAACTGAAAATTATTTCTCACAGTTCTGGAGGCTGGGAAGTTCAAGGTCAAATTGCTGGCAGATCTGGTGTCTGATGAGGGCCTGCTTCCTGGTTTGCAGAAGGCCGTGTCCTCGTTGCATCCTCCCATGGCAGAGAGCAGGGGGAGAAAGCAAGCTCTCCTCTGTCTTTTTACAAAGGCACTAATCCCATTCACGAAGGCTCCACCCTCAAGACCTAATTATCTCTCAAAGGACCCACCTCCTAATACTATCGCCTTGGAGGTTAGGATTTCAATGTGTGAATTTGGGCGGACATAGACCTTCGGTCGGTAGAGGTGCATTGGAGAGGTGCACTGCGGTATCCACTGCAGCTGAGCTCCTTCAAGATTCTGGTGGTTCTCTTTTCTGGGGAAATTTACAAGAAGACTAGTGGATTTAACTACAGATCCCACCTAATTACTCAAATAGCTAGTTACTCAAGTTACCCAAGAATGCAATTCATAATTCCCCTTCGTCACTACCATGTCTAGACTCCTGCCCTTTCATCAGTACCCCTGCTGGGCTGAGTGACTTACGAAGGGCATGACCCAGACCTTCCTCTCTGGGGCTCTGACACTAATTATCATGCCCTGCCCAGGACAGGAGATCCTGTACTTATCTATTTACTGCCAAAATTGGCAAGGGAGTGGCAAGAGATGATCCAGTAGATCACCTAGGTGCCAAACCTCTTCTCCAGCAGTGTATAACAGCAGCCCTACCTCCTTCTGAAGACAAAAAGAGTAGATTATACTCTTACTTTGTCTGGTGTTCTCTTTACACAAGGGTCTGCAGAGACTGGGCAGTAGCCATAGCTTAAAGTCCAGTTGAACTCTAGCTGTTTTCCTAGTGGAAGCATTTCCCCTCTGAAAACCAGGAACTCTAGACCTACAAGTTACAAAGACACCCTGAAGTATGACTCCCCATGTTTTTAGGATATCATCTTCAAGTTGGTGCTCAGCTGTACCTGCAAAAGGCCATTCGGTTGCTCTTTAGGCCAGTATATTCTGGGTAGTGCACTTTGTGATAGAACCCAAGGATCCTATGCTATGAAGCGGGGCCCTTGGTCCTTGGTCCAAGACAATGCTGGGTAGTTTTCTGTGTTTTCTTTTGGTTAATTATTGTGGAACCCTTCATTTGTTCTGGCTAAGGTTCTGCAGGCAGGAAAGGCAAACCATACCCATACCCATAATATGTGTCAATTCTATATGATATAAATTGCTATTCCTACCAAGGGCAAAAGCAATCCTTATTAGTTTCCCAAGGCTTCAGTAACGAATTAGTACAATCTGGATGGATTAAAACAACAGAAAATTATTTTCTCACAATTCTGCAAGCCAGAACTCTAGAATCAAGAAGTTGGCAGGGCCATGCTCTATCTCCTAACTTTGAGTGGTTGTCAGCAATCCTTAGGGCTCCTTAGTTTATAACTATGTAACTGTAATGTCTACTTCTGTCATCACATGGTCATCTACCCACCATGGGTCTGTGTCTTCACAATGGTGTTCTCCTGTCTGTGTGTGTCTGTCTCTGTCTCTTCTCCTCGTTATAAGCACACAAGTGAAATTAAAGGCAGACCCTACTCCAGCATGACTTCATCTTAATTTATATCTTAATTACATGTACAGAGACCTCATTTCCAAACAAGGTTACATTCATAGATACCATGTGATAGGGCTGCAACATAACTTTTTGGCAGACACAATTCAACCCACAAGAAGTCCAATATAATCACCTTTATACCAGGTAGCTGGTTGTTCTTCTTGAGGGAAATGCTGAATCGGGAGGCTCAGGATTAGTTTCTGTTGCTGGAAGACTGGACATCTGGTAGCAGTAGCTAGATCAGCCTTATTAAGTAGAAATAATTGCTGCTGGACTCATGCATAGCATCCATTCCTGTCACCATGACTACGTCATTCCTGAGGCATTCATGACACTGAGGTCACCAATGGCAGAGGCTGACTGAGGTCAGTTGTTTGTACCACTCTGCTTATTTGGATATTCAGCAGTTATTTGCATCCTTCCCTGCTGAGATAGGTGTTACCTTCCACATCAAGAAATAAATGTGAAGATTATGTCAACTACCAAGTATACTGTTCAATTTTAAATTCATGGCTGAGGGAAATTACACCTGATTGGATCCGTAGATTCAGTGGGCCCCCTGTGAGCTGGATCTGAATCAGGACTCTTTTTATTACTTGACTTTTACATGCCCTCATCATAAACGGGAGGCTATTTGCCACTTTGGGTCTCTGCATATCAATGTCAGCTTGGTCCTTGTGCCCAACAGTCCTTGATATAGTTTGGTTTTCCCCTTTCCCCACTGGTAAATGGTTTTGCCTTCTTTGAGGTGGACTAGGGAGATGACTACTGAGTGCTTGATGTTGTAGGACCCTTACTCCTAGTTATCCCATCTCTGTTTAAGCCCAGTGGGTTTGGGTCAGAAAAGTGTCTATCTCTTGGGCCCCTAGGGAGACTGAATTTTGTTAAATATCTCCATAGCTGCTCTTGGCTGCCACTCTAACCTGCCATTTATTGCAGTATCTATGCCCACCTTGATTCTGATGATTAAACCACACCTCCTGGCCTCTATTATTCTGGGGTCATCCCCGGAGCTATCAGTGAGCCCAGTTCTGTAATGACAATTCCAACTTTAGAGAGGAGAGTTTCTCAGTGATGCTGTTGCCTGGTTCATGAGCACATTCTTTACTGTTCTAATAAATGGAGTGCCCTCAAGGCCTTCTTGGAAAATACAGGGTATAGCTGATGAGTTTTTTTGGTCTTATGTAATATATCCACTTTTGAACGCCCACTTCTCTTAACTTTTTGATCCCTTCATTCACTGCCCGCCATGGCAATTCTGGCCTTTCTGTTTTACTTAGTGGGTGCTATTGGTTTTTCCAAGCATTTAGGAGCTGTCCTCGCAGTGTGTTAACATTGCCTCCTCAAGTCCTGACTCAGGGATTAAATCATGTAACGTAGTAAATTGTTTCAAAATGAAAAATAAAATCCTCTTATTTTCCAAATTATGATCTGACTCACTTGATTCAGTACTTTCAGATTTGGTCCCATATATCTGCTACCCCCTCTGCCTATACATGTTGACCAGGCCCTGAAGCTCCACAGTGACCTTTACAGCCCCTTTGACCTTTTTTTTTTTTTTTGGAATTTCATTGAATTTGTAGTTTAATATAGAGCAAATTTAGTTTTTTCAGGAATAAGTTTGTCTTTCCATTTGTTCCACTTCTCTCTGAAGGTTTTATCAAAATTTCATAATTTGTCCCATTAAGAGTTTACCTGTCTTCTGATAGAATTATTCCTAGGTATTTTTATGTATTTTAGTTGCCACTAAATATATCTCTTTTTAAACACTTTTATGACTGCTTATTCCTAATGCAGAAATGCACTGCCTTTTATATGCTGATTGTCATATCAAGGAACTTGTCAAATATTCTTGTTGAATTTCTTAATTTTTCTATAGCTTCTTTTAGATTTTCTACATAAAAATGATGTCATCCGCAAAAAATGAGACTTTTGATTTTTCTTTAACTTCTTATTGTTTTTATTTTTCCTTCTACATTGCATTAGCTAGGTCCTACAGTCAACAGTTTAACAGAAGTGATGGTAACAGGCATCCTTATCTTTTTCCTAATCTTAAAGAAAATTTCTTCAGCGTTATACCTTTATGTTTGATGTTTGTTCTACATTTTTTGTTTGTTTGTTTTTATTTTCCTTTTATAAAATTAATGAAGTTTCCTGCCATTCCTAATATGCTAAAACATTTTTTAAAAATCTTATATATATTTTAATTTTTAAAATGCTGTTTCTGCATCTATTAAGATGATGATCTGCCTTTCTCTCTTTAATAATGTAACAAATTACATTAATTGATTCTCTATTATTAAACTAACATTACATACCTGGGATAAACTGACCATAATAGTGATGTATTAATGTTTATTTATTATTACATTCAGATTGCTAATATTTTATTTAATTAATAATATTTTACATTTTCATTTTAGAGTGTGGTTGTTATATAATTTTTATTTATTTGACTGTTATAGTCATGTTTGTGCATCAATTGCTGGACTCATAAAATGAGGTTATACGTGTTCCATTTCTCTCTATTTTCTGGAAGAGTTTTGTAAAAAACTGAAGTTATTTTTTCCTTGAATGTGTGGCAAAAGTACTCTGTAAAGTTGTCTGGGTCTGATGTTTTCTTTGTGGGGAGTTTTTATTGACTTTGAATCATCCTTACTCAAGGAAAGTATGTACTTCTTGGTATTTTCTGAAACAGTAGAGGACTGGCAGGTGAATCATACTGCTATTACTTTACCAAATTATACCAGCATCATTACCTATGAGAAAGAATACACTTACTGAATTTCTGTGAACAGTGTCTGGAGAGTACTGAATATTTCTGTTTCTATGGCAAAATCCTAGCATCTCATTAGAAATCACTTCACAACTTATAGACAAGTAACAAAAAATAAATTGTTCGAATCAAAGTTATAAGTATGCCCACCCCCCAGAGAGTGTGCATTGTACTGTTAGGTGTGAAAGGTATAAAAGCAATTTTTTTTCTTTTTCTTTTTCTTTTTTCCTTCTTTCTTTTTTTTTTATTTCAGGATATTATGAGAGTACAAACATTTTGGTTACGTTTTATGTCTTTGCTTCACCCAAGTGAGGGTTCCAGGCATGCCCTTCCCCTCTGCAATGCTCACCGTGTCCTTTAGTTGTGAGTTTACCCCCCATCCCCCTAATCCCTGGAGAATATTACTGCCATGTGAGCACCCTAGTGTTCATTGATACCTCAAAGAGCTAAAAATAAAAGCAATTTATGTAACCAAATGTTTGTACCCCCATAATATTCTCAAATAAGCAAATCAGAAAGAGAAAGAGAGAAAGAAAAAATGAATCCAGGGTACCCATTTACAAGCTTCAGCCAAAAAATTTAGCCAAATGAGCTAAGATGTATCTGTACTTGTCTCTTTTCCAAAAGTAAATATGAAATATATTTTTATTGTTAAGCTTTTATTACTGTACAGATCCCTTTATCTCTTGATTACTGTGAAGAGCATAACCTCTTGGTAGATTCTCTGAGTAAAGTATAACTGGAATTGGAGGAACTTTGCCAGACTATAAAGAAATAAAAATGATTTTTATCATGAAAAAATAAAAAATAAATAAATTGTTAGTATTATCTATATGTTTTGTTAATCTGGATTTGCAAAATAGTGACATTAAGAAAGATGATAAATTCCCTGACTGGCAAAACCGGTGTGGCATTAATGCCAATTCTCAACAATTTTCAGATTTTAAAATTGTTTATATTAGTACCTGTCTTCATTTTTCTTTCACCAGTTTCTGGATATGTTCATTCAAGTGAGATAACTACAACTAAACTCCTGGGATGTGGTTAGACTGCATAAGGTCTACTGTCACCTCTATAGATTTAGACTTAAATCTATCATTCTCTCTTTAGTTTTGGGTCTCACATGTAAAGAGCCTGAAAATCGTCACTTCTGTTATCACAACAAGATAAAAACTGAACAAACAAAATCAGTAACTCTTCTTAGATCCAACAGAGAATTGAGGGTGCAGGACAAAGCACTGCTGCAAGAACTGGAGGGAGAGGCAGATACTGAGATTCCCAGAAGGCCATGAGCAGAATCCCAAGGCTAGAGCCAATACTGGTAGGAACATTTAAACTATAATTGACAAATCGTCAGGGTCTCAGTGTGGATAAACTTGAGAGTTACCAACTCTTGGGGCCCAGTCTCATGGGGGCTGTCATATTTTTGTGAGTTTTACCTCCAAGAGCACCCCCAGATTCTTACAGTGAATATTGGGAAAAAAATCCCCTAGTGCTCTGGCCAGAGGAGGGAAAAAGTAATCATTTAAAAATATACCTTGAGTTCTCTGTTCCTTTTAGGAAAGGCCTGAACTTGAGGGAAATTATATCACCAGAGCCCAAACAATCTAGGGGAAGGGAAATACCCAATTGCAACCCCTTCTAGCCTTCCTGGCTCACCTAAGGAGGAAGACAAGCTGAGAAGCATTTGTGGAAGTCATAGTGCAGGGCACAGCCCCTCCATACAACCAAGACCTAACTTTAAGATTTCGCAATGATTCCTCTTCCATATCTTACTACCACATCCAAAGGGCTCCTGCATAGTAGTGGTGGATTACAACTAAAAAGACTGCCTGGCTCCTAGACCCTATTTATGGAATTTCTAGGTAAACCCAAAGATAATAAGGAAAATAAAAAGGACACTAAATGAAGTTTTAGCTTCTGACACTTATAGATATAGCAAACATTAAACATAGTCTAACTCTTAGACAGATAAATATATCATTCTAATATTTCATGGAATTTGTGTGGTCACTCCAATATTGATTCAAACGGGTAATTTTTACACTGTATTGTTGGGGTTTGTTTTGTTTTGTTTTTTTTATTTTGTTGTTTTACCATGTGGTACCATTGAGCCACATCCTACAATTTATGTAGTTCTTTTCCAACCCAGGTGCTGGATGTTACATTTAGCTTCGCTTATTGGACATTTATGATTGTTAATTATCAGTCACATTCACCAGCTTCTCAGCTCTACCTTGACATTGTCCATTACATGAACATCATTGTCCATTCCAGTTTTACATTGTCTGAATTGGATGAACGTATTCTTACTAACTTTATTTAGATTTTAATATCTGTTAAGCACCCTAGAAACTTGGCTCTAAGCTGAATCACAACCATTAATAGTCATCTCACTTACTCATCTCTAATTATTCTTGGTCACGATGATAAGAACTTTCTGTGAGAAAGATTTTCTCAAGATATCTTATAAAAAGTCTTACTGAAGGTCAATTATATTGGGACAGTGTAAGTAGAATAAACAATTAGCAATTCTCAATATGCAAAATGACATGAGATTAGGGGGACAAATATGTACCAATTTAAACATTTGGAAACATCAACTTCTGCCTAATCAGATTGTTGTTTTTCATTATCAGAAATGAATAATCTCTGTCCCAAATTTAAAAAGAAAAAAAATGAGTAAGCTCTGATCTTGGTTAATTCTTTTCTTCTGCTGGATTTGGGATTGGTTTTCTCTTCCTTTTAGATTCGTTAGATTGTTGATTTTCTGTCTTTTGGATGTAGAAATTTAGGGCTACGAATTTTCCTCTAAGGACTGCTTTAGCTGTGTCCCACAGATTTTGATAACTTTGATAACTGTATAGCTTCTAAATTAATTCTTTATGATTTAGTTCAAAGAATCTTTTGATTTCCATCTTATTTTCCCCCTTAACCTAGGAAGATGCATGTTTT